>VWYE01011485.1:0-47831 GCA_013398995.1 Alaudala cheleensis
CCCGGGATGAGCAGAACCTCTCCTGGGATGAGTAGAACATCCGCCGGGATGAGGGGAACCTCCCCCGGGATGAGTAGAACACCTCCCGGGATGAGCAGAACATCCCCCGGGATGAGTAGAACACCTCCCGGGATGAGCAGAACATCCCCCGGGATGAGCAGAACCTCTCCCTGCCTGTGACATCCCCTCCCTCCCCGCTGCCCCTCCTGCGATTAGCGCAATTTGTTTCCCCCGGAATTCCTGTAAGCCTTGACAAGACACCGAAGTTCTGGGGAGTTACACAAAGGCCTCCTTTGCATATTAAAGACTCCGCGTTGTCACTTGACTAAATTTGGGAGCAACATCCGCCGCTGTGAGTGTCATTAGAGCCGAGATGAATCCCAGGGCTCATTACGGGGGTGCAGGGAGGACTGGAAAGTGGCGCTGTGCTTTCTTCCCAAAGCCCTGTCGAGGCTCATTTTCCCTCTTCCCATCTCCAGCACTCTCAATCCCTCGATAATAAATGCAGCTCACATAGGAACTACCCCCCGGACTGATTTCTTTCCACTGCAAAGAAGTGATTTAAAAGAAGACGAAAAAAGACATTGAATGTGTTCATTATTGATAATCTTAAAGATTTACTGCGGGCTTTCAGGAAAGCTGCTGCCTTAAAGCAAACTGCTTTTATCTCCTTTTTGTTTGCTTAGTTGGCTTTTGTGGGTTTTGTGTCTTTCCCTTCTCTAGCTCATGTAGGTAGAAGCTTGAATTACAATTTTTTTTTTCTCCTGAGGGGGGATTTGGCAGCCCCGGGCAGCGGTGGGGAAGCTCGGTGGGAGCTGCAGGAGGAGGTTCCTGGCTGGGGCAGGGCTGCAGCACACCGGGGTTGGGGGCAGAGGCCACGGAGAGCAGCAGGTTTTGCCCATTTTGGGCAGGATGGGGGAGTTGCAGCGCTGTTCCCGCAGCTCTGCAGAGAGCTGGGATCCTTCCCCGAGGCACCATTCTAATTTGAAATAGAAATTAATGGGAAATATCTAGAAAACAAACAAAAAAGCCCCGCTTTGAGCAGATTTCTCCACGGCTCTGCCAGCAATTGCAGCTGTTTCCAGTCTCTTCCTCCCGAGCCTCTGTTCTTGCTGTGCTCCCCTGGCCCAGTTCAGAGCTGTGCCAGGACCTCCCCACCCTCACAGACGATTTCCTCCTGATATCCAACCTAAATTTTGCCTGTTTCACCTTGAACCCATCACTCCTTGTCCTGCCACTGCAGCTCCAGGTGCAGAATCCCTCTCCTCGGTCCCTCTGCGGGTGACTTTTGGGAAGTGAGAACACAAACCTGAAGGTCCATAAAACGGAGGGATGTTGGAGCAGAAGCAGAACTGAGCGAACTCTGATTTTTTGGGTTTGTTTTTATTTTTCTCTGAGCCCCTGGAGTGGTGGCAGGGCAGGGGGGGTTTGCTCCCACCTTTCCTGCAGCTCCTCTGCCTTCCCATCCTGGCATTTCCATTGAACCAGGAGATTCCCCCGAGGTCGGGAGCAGGAGCATTTCACCCCCAGAATTCCCTCAACAGAAAGCACCAGAACGCAGAGGATCAGAAAAAAAACCCTCCCAGCCTTCACAAAGCACAGCCGTGAGCTCCAACCCTGTCATCAGCTCGGAGGCTTTAACACCATCCTTCACCAATCAGAATAATTAAACAGCCTCATTATTTTAAATATTCATTGAGCCCAGATTCCATGTTTGGCTTTCTTGGTCAATTTGGTTCTTGCTAATCTGGGGGAAGGAGAGAATGTTCTCTAGTGCTTTATTTGCATTAAAAACACTATAATTTGTAAGTAAATTGGAAAGCTTTTAAGTGAAGAGGGAACATCAGTGACTTGACAGTCAAAGCTCTCCTTTGTTTTTCAAGCATAATGTTCCAGAAAGATGCTCTTCCTTTCTTGGAATTACATGGCAGCGAGAATGAAGCCTTGTAATTGTTCATTAATCCACGGTCATTAAGGAGACTCGGGGAAAAGAGGCACCAGAAATGAAAAACAAATCCAAAGCAGGCAGTGCTCTACCAGAAAAAGTGATTTTAAACTTCTAAAGTTGCTGAAGAGGGGGGGGTGAATCTCCAGGAGAGCTGCTGCTGGAGGCTGGGGAGGAGCAGAGATGCTGCTGCCTCTCTCCGAAGGGTTTTCCAGGGGAAAGCCTCTCCCGGGTGTGCAGCTCCTTCCCTGGCTCTGAGTGTCCTCCTTTGCTCTTCCCCCAGTGCTGGGAGTTTTCCCCTTCCTGGAGAGCTGAGAAGGGCCCAGGGAGTGGGAGCTGAGACCTGGGGTGGTTGTACAGGATTAAAGATCTGTCAGTGAGACTTCCCTTCTCATTGGACCGACTGGCACAAAGAACCCAACTTCACTGCTTTGGTTTTTAAGAGACGCCCAAGGAGCCAGGCTCTACTTTCCTCCCTTTTATTTTGGAGTCTCTGATTATGTGGATATTCCTTAAAAACCCCTTTTCTCTCTTGTGTTCAAGATGTTGCTTTCTTTGTTGCTCCCACCTCTTTATTTAGGAGGAGGAGGAGGGGAGAGGAGGGCTAAAGGCAGCAGAGGAGCTGATTTCAATGCAAATCTATTGTTCATAATTGCAGTTTTAAAATCTTCTCAACCTTCAGCTGAACAATGATAAAAGAATAATGGCTGTGAATTATTAGCTGCTCCACTTCCCTTCAAAATAGTTCTTACACTGTTGTGATACTTGGGTATATTTATTACTGTGCTTCTTTTTTTCCTTTTGTAATGAGCTTGTGCTTCCTGTGGCCTTCATTTTCTTCTCGGACCTCTGCTCACTCTGCATCTTTATTTTTATTAGGGACATACAGGGCTAAAATCAATTAAAAATCTCTTCCACGCTTCCAGAGTAATTAGATCCATTTCCCTGTTATTCTGTTTCCAGGCCTGCCTGGTTGAGGTAACAAATATTCACATAAAAACGGGGCAAGGCAGAGGAATAGGAGAGTTTTGTGTTGCTCTGCTGGAGGTGTTTGCACACAGGTGGGCTCCATCCTGTTCCTCGTGGCACTGAAATCCAAATTTCTGCTGGTTGTGGATGTCACACAGTGAGCACAGAGAGCAGCTGTGCTGCGAGGCAAAGTTTTACCCCCTTTGTGCACAATTTTACACCTTTGTACAGCATTTAACCCCTTAATGCAGCATTTCACCCCCTTTATGCAGCATTTTACCCCTTTATGCAGCATTTTACCCCCTTTGTGCATCATTTTACCCCTTTAGGCAGCATTTTACCCCTTTAATGCAGCATTTCACCCCCTTTATGCCTCATTTCACCCCTCTGTGCATCATTTCACCCCTTTAATGCAGCATTTCACCCATTTTATGCAGCATTTCACCCCCTTTAGGTGTTTTCTGCACAGAAATGTCCCCAGGTATGGGATGAAGAAAATCCATCCCCAGGGATTCTCACCTCCTGTATGCAAATATCTGAGAGTCTGGATAAACTCTCAATGCAGAGGGAATTCTTCATTTTTATTTGATTTTTTTTTTTCTTTAAGCATTTTGAGATTTAAAGGCAGCAATGAAAACCTCTCAGAGGGAAAAAGGAGAGATTTGAATCGCAGTAAATAATAACAGGGAGAGCTGAGGCTCCTAAATCTGCTTAAACCTCCCCAAGCCCCGGGCTCTGCTCTGCTCAGGCTGGTGTTGAACCTGTCCCTGCTGAAATGATGCTCGTGTTCATCTGCTGTGGCACAGGAACAGGGATGGATCTGCACCTGTCCAAAGCAGTGACAGGAATTTGTCACCTGTTGGAGGTTAGAATGGGGTTTTTTTTTGGTTGTTTTGGATGGGTTGAGATTTTGGTAAGGGGTTTGAGGTTTTAGTGTGGAGTTAAAATGTCAGTGTTTTTTATTTTAGTTTATGAGAACAACTACAAATTTTGTATGGGGGTTTGTAAATTACTAGAATTTAATTAGTATGATTATTGTTGAATCACAGGGTGAAAAATAGATTTATGAGTTTTTAACACAGGGGGTTGAGAGACACAAAATGGTGGATTTGGGGTGTGGTCTAAGTTGTTTTTTCCTTTTCTTCCTCTATTTTCTATTCTAACAGTGTTTCTTTTAGATTGGTCAATAGGGGAAAATACAGTTTAAAATTACAAATTCTCATTGGTATTTAATCATAAATAGTGTGTAAATATCTGTATAAAAGATAGAAACCACCTTGTTGGGAGGGACTTCCACCTTGACCTTCTTGCTGAACAAGCTGGGCAAAGAAAAAAACTTAAATAAGAACAATAAATATCTTTAGACCACAACCCACACGGTCTCTGATTCCTTCTTCCAAGCACGGGCTGGTGAGAAAAAAGACTTTTTACACTACCAGAGTAAATCTCAGACCTGATAACCCCAACATCATCCCTGGGTGGGCAAACCCCAGGGACAGCCTGAGTGGTGCAGTTANGGGACATGCTTTATGCCAAAGCAAGCCCCCTTTTTACCCCACCCCATGTAACAACCTGCATGTTCTAAGAGCTGTCCTGGACCCCAGAGATCCCTCCTTCCTGTCTCACCACTCCTGCTGATTCCTACACCTTTCNATAACCCCAACATCATCCCTGGGTGGGCAAACCCCAGGGACAGCCTGAGTGGTGCAGTTATTCTGCCTCGTGCCTGGAGGCAGCTCTTGGTGTGGTAAACTTGGAGCTGCTCCAGGTAACCCATGGAATTATGGATTATTATAATCCCACAGGAGATTCAGCGCTGCCTGGTTTAGGTGTGGAAATTGTCCCTTTGTGTTGGGGAAGGTGAAACAGGAAAGCCTTATAATGATGCTTGGCNCTCTCACCATTCCTGCTGATTCCTACACCTTTCCTCCCCCTAGAACAGGCACTGAGGATTTTCTTCTGGAAGTGCAGCAGGAGAAGAAAGGCAGAGTTTTCCCTGACGAGTGAGAGGAGCACAGACGTTCTTGAGAATGCCACTGAGGACAGAGATGTGTCATTAATGAGTCATTAGCGTCACTAATAACTGGAGAGCCGCATTAAGGACAGAGTTAATGACACGCAGGTGAAGGGAGCACTCCAGGACGCTCTCAGCACTTCCCAAAGGAGCAGAGACTCCTTCCCATCCCAAGGGCAGCACCAGCCTGCTCAGGGATGAATAGGGAGCCAATTTATCCATGTGTGGAGCAGAAATGATGCCTTTAGTTTCAGCTTTTATGTTTTCCACATTCCAGGCTGGTTCAGGTGTAGTTTTAAGCTTCATTTTAAGTGCTAGTAGGGAGTAGGGAGACAAAACAAATCCTTTCCTGCTGCAGACCAAGGACAACTTTCTGGCCCAAAAGCACAAACAACGATGGACTGAAGAGAAAGACAAGAAGGATGAGACTTCACAGCCTGGAGCTGTAATTGGACAATTAAACCCCAATATGCAAATAGACCCAAAGGGACAGAAGGGTGTGGCTTCGTGATCGGGGGTCAGGGCACTTTTGGAGGGTCCACCTGGTCTGGATTCAGGTGTCCCAGGGTTATTCTGGGGCTTTTCAATAAATATTTGCTTTATTCTCTAGTTCTGTCCAGTCTCTGTTTCAGGTCAGCCTCCCCAAGGCATCAGAATCCTCTCCTGAAACCCCGTGGTTGGGCTGGTTCTCCTCACTAAACCCTTTCACCAGCCCAGGACGGGGTTAGGCTGGGGGAGAGGAAGACAAGCCCGGCTTATCCCTGCGGGAGGATCCCACACCCAGGAGATCCCTGCCCCTCTGGAAGCTGCTGCTGGCAGCTGTTATCCGTGGCTGTGGAGCTCACGTTGGATTCTGAGGACAGACATGGAGTTGTCAAGGATTTGATTGCTTTTCCTCAGCTGCCTGAGGAGTGTTAGAACCCGTTGGTTTTGACAATGCCCCTCAATTAGGTCTTAAAATCGGCACTACACGCTCTGTGAAACGGGAGGAGAGTGGTGGATTCCTCGGAGGACTGAGCTGCTCCATTTCAGCTTAAGGATGATGTTTCTCCACAAGGGAGTCACCAGTCACAATAATTACATTGCTGTCTTCTCATAATATGATTTATTTAGATGTTGCCGTATGAATTAATTCTCCCTAATTGCTGCTCTTCTCACTGTAAATCAGGGTTTCTTGCTTTCTGGAGAGTAGTGAACATGATCCTACACTGAAGTAATTAGTCCAATTAGAAAGGAAAGCAGATGTGGAAAACCAATTACTTCCAGGAATGTGTCTGCTCCTCTGCAGTCCAAACGCTGTTCAATCAAAATGTAAGAGTAGTTTAATAAAACGTTGTTTTATTCACAAACTCCATCCAGCAGTGAGACTCCACCTGCTCTTTTGGAGGAGCCACTTTGGGGCAGAATTGAGGCTTTTGGGGAGTTTTCTCAAGACCTGCTCCTGCTTCTCCCAGCTCCGGGGAGAGAACAAAGCGGTCAGCAAAAGATCCCGTCCTGATGTGAGACATTGAAGAGCTGCTGGGAAAGAGAGAAGGCAGAGGAGGAGCGGTGAATGCCAGCAGGGATTGTTCCAATTACAAGCAACAGCGGCGAGGTTCCCGCGGTCCCTCCTGCTCAGAGGAGCTGTTAAATCAGCACTTGAGCCCAGCCTGAGTGTCGTGAGGAGCTCCCCGCGTGTTTCTGCAGAGGTTTCACCGAGCAGCTCTGCACAGCTTGGCTCTGACAGAGATTTCCACCAGGCAGACAGGGCCTTGTGAGGCCAGGAGAGGTTCTCTGCTCCTCCCGTGCCTGTCCCAGTCTGGAAGCAGGATTTGGGATCCAGAGGATGCTCCCTGTGAGCAGAGAGAAGGAATCCACCAAACCCCGAGTGCGGGATGTGAGCGCTGCTCTCTGTTAATGAACTTTGCAGTGCTGCTGCTGGAGAGGCGGCTGTGCCAGCCAGCAGGGCCAGAGCTGGGCACACGCAGCTCCTGTGGCACCAAACCACGTCCCAGCGGCCTCTCCGGGCTTTGCTTTCTGAGTCCTTCGTTCAAATCCCTGCGGAGGAGTTTTGCATTGGAGATTCACCCATCTATTTCCCTCTATCTGCTGCTCGGGAGACAAGTGTTCTCATAATTGGGCCATTAAAGGAGGTGTTGAAATGTTACTAATTGTCAAAGGCAATTAAGTATGGCAACATGTCACAGGTAAATTAACGAGGCTCCAGGTGTTTTGAGCAAATCGCGGTTTCTGTGTGTGTGAAACAATTCCAGTCTCCTCTGCTGCTCCTCTGTGGAGTTTTTGGCTCCGAGTTTGGGGTTTTGCATTCACTAAAACGCTCGTTTCGCTGCTGGGAAGCACAAGGAGGATACTCAGAGCTCTCGCAGACGTTTCTCATGGCAAGCAGAGATCGCTGCCTCTCCCACGGCACCGCTCCCTCCCCGCCCGGGGACGCTCGGAGGGGGTGGCACCGCCACACGGGCCCCTGATTATCCCCCTTTGTGTCCTCTCCGCCCTCCCCGCCAGGAGATCTGTGGTTGTGTGCATGTGCACACGCGTGTTTGGGGGTGGGCGGGACCCTAATTCTATATTATTAAAATATTATGATTTTTTTTCCCTCCCGTTCCAAGCTGCGGCACCTCGAAAACTTGTGGTGCACTGGGCTCCGACTGGCACTTGCAAGGTTGTCCTCCAGGTGCTGCCGCAGAAATCTTTTGACACAGTGTCAGTAATTAAGTGTACAATTAAGAGAATGTCTGCAATTAAGTTCAATCAGCCAGTCAATCAAAATCTCCATTTGTAAAGGGTTTCTAAAGGGCCTCTCATCCGAACCTCCCCTCTCTGCCTCTGAGCTCGGCAGAGTTAACACCCAGGCAAGGCAGCGTTTGTTTGAAGCAGCTCAAAAGGCTGCGAGGTTGAGATGGAAATGCTGTTTGAGGCCTGGCTGTCTCCTGAATAAAAACTGGCTTTAAGTGAGGATATTTGGGCACAACACTGAAATGTAACCGTTAAAAAAAAAAGTGAAAACTTGTGGCTTTCCCAGCAGCGTGAGCTTAGCACTGTAATTCCTGGCCTTGTTTCCTTTGGGGGATGCTCAGAAAGGACAGATATTCTGCTGGAATTTGCCAGCCTGGTTTTGTGCTGTTTCAGGCATCTTTCAGCCCCTGACAGTTGCATTTCTGCCAGGAGGTTGCAGTGGGTGAGCACTGGCTGTGAACCTGCAGTGGGAGCCCTGCCCTGCTCAGGAATTATTTGTGATTATTTCCCCCCCGATTTCACCCCACCAGGGGTACCTGAAGGTTTTAATGCACCTCAGCACAGCAAAGGGCCTGCACAGCCAAAGAAACGTGCCCCAAACCCAGCCCTGCCACCGGGGTCCTGCAGCTGTCCCTCCCCAAGCTGCAGTGACAGAAAACACCCAGGGTTTGGTGTCCACAAAGGAGAGGGCACTGGGTGTGGAGTGCCCCAGGAGCTCCCAGGTGCTGGAGCAGACCCTGCTGGCACTTGTTGGCTGCTGGGCCCTGGTCTCATTCCTGTCCCTGGTGTCATTCCTGTCCCTTGGTGTCATTCCTGTCCCCAATCTCATTCCTGTCCCTGGTCTCATTCCTGTCCCCTGAGAGGAACCTGCCCTTGTCTGAAGTGCCAGGTGTGTATCACCAGCTGCTCTCCAAGGCCTGGCAATACCCACTCCCTGGGCTGCAGCCACGGCTCCCAGGAGTGACTGGAGGGGTTTTCCTGTCCCCGGTGCTCCATCAGTGCTCGCAGCACGCCGCGCTCGCTTTGATAACGAGCTTGCATTTACACAGCTCCTGTCAGCTCTGAAGGGAGCTGTGCTAACTCAGCCCGAGCTGACAGAGCCTCGTCCACGGCTCTGCTGCTGTCTCATTATGTGCCTCGCTTTAATGGATGGGAAGCTGTTACCCAAAATGTCCTTCATATAGGGAAAAAAAAAATAAAAGAACAAATGGATCAGTAATGTGTGACTTGTAGTGCTGTAAACATTCCCCAGCACGGCATTAACACCCAGCTTTGTTTGTGTCCTCATCCCCCAGCCCTGCAGAGGGAGGCTGGGGAGGAAGGAAGGGTGGGAAGGTGAATTGTGCTCCACTGGATGTTCAGCAGCAGCACAGAGTTCTGCCCTCCACACCTGGGGCAAGGCAGGACCCTCTGGTTTATTGCTTTCAGCTGGTAAATACACAAATTTATGTGTTTTTCATCCACTTGTGCTTGGCATGTGAGACTTACCCAGGTGCACTTGGACTCTTGGTTTTGCTAAAAGGAAAAAAAAAAAACCTCCAAATTCTTCCCAGTGTTCATCACCAGAACTCCAAAGAAGGGTTTGCTGAGCTCTCGGGTGTTCTGAGGGAAAATGCTTCAGGAAAAGGAGCTGCTGAGGGCCTGGGATGGTGGAAGGTGTTGGAATGGGACAACCTTGAAGATCCTTGAAGATCCCTTCCAAACCAAACCAGTCTCTGGAAAGCTCCCAAGACTGGTTTTGGCTGTGATTAATTTCAATCTATGAAGTATTAGATGGATCAGAAAGTACAGAAAACTGAATCAGTGCAGGGCTGGCCAGACTCCCCCACCTGCAAATCTGCTGTGCCCTGGTCTGAAGTTGGAATTATTTAGTTTGAACTCGAGTTTAAGTTCAACCCTGAGCAGGGAAACCTGGTTTTGGGAGATATTCAACACAGGAATGGCTCGGGAATGGGCCTGGGAAGGGACACCAGGGGCTTTGGCACTTGCTGGGTGGGAGAGCTCAGTCCCAGGGTGGCTGTGGCTCTGCAAGGAGCAAAACCTTCTGTGCTTGTAGGAAAAACCATCAGCAAATGGTTCCTGAATGCTTTTCCAATCAATCAGAGGGAAGGGGCAGGCAGCTGAGAATAATACAGGACAATAAATTCTTGAAATCTGCTACTAAATCTATCAAGGCAAATAATACATCCTGATGGGAGGAAGACATTATTTGTTTTTTGTGTTTTAAATTTGCCAGATCTCATTTTTTTTTGCATTTGTCTCAGGGAGGTGAGGACTTTGAAAAGGCAATTACAACTGGTGAATGATTAGCATTAGATGTGACACATTTATGCATCAAATATGTTTAACTGCATTAACCTCTAAGGAATTTACACTGACACCTTGAAAGATCTATCCTGTGCTCAGCCTGAAAAATCGGAGCTCTCCCTCAACTTCCATCTTATTTATATTAATTTTATTATAAAATAAATGGGTCTAAAATATTAATGGAATTTTTAGAGGTTCTGAAGGTGGCATGACAGGGGAGTTGGAGGGAAGCAGGCACGACTGGGGATTCTGTGGGGAGAGATTTTTGAGGGAAGGCAGAGGTGCAGGTGCCCTGAAACGAGGTTATTTTCTGGTTTCTTCCCTGGCTGTCCCATCCTGGAGGGAAGATGGCTGAAAGGGATGAGGTTACGCAGCTCATTTATCCACTTTAGGGTTTAATTTCCTGCTAATAAGGTATTTAAACCTTCCAGAGAGCAGCTTGTGGTCTTTGTAGACTTTTAATCTTTACACATTATGCAGAAAGGAAGTACACGCTCACACAGGGTTCTTACTGGGGATTTTTCAGGAAATATTCAGGTTATTAAAGAGCTCCTTGTGCTGCTCCTCTCCATCTCGCAGCAGCGGGGTCTGTGCCTGCCGTATCCCAATTTCCGCGTGGTTTTCCCAGCCCTGCGGGGGCAGCAGCTCCTCCGCGCTGGGTCAGCTCCATGTCTCTTGAGCTTCACTCCACTGAAATCTGGTTAGCTACGAGACAGACTCCGGTGGAATGAAGGACAACAGAACCCATGGATCGTTCCTCACTTCCCTGGGGAAGGCGCGGGTGCGGGTTTGGGGTGCCCAGGTGCGGGTTTGGGGTGCCCGGGTGCCTTTAGGGAAGCCCCTGCGGGGCTGGGGCCGTGTGTGGAGCTGTGAATTCGGTGCTTGGAGGGATTCTCTGCGCTGAAATCGTCCTCTTCCTTTCCCTCCCACACCACACCCCTGGGTTTCACCTCTATAATTTCACCTTTGGACACTTTGTCCTGTTAACTGCGGGAACAGCCGAGCCAAGGATGTGGCGGCTCTCCGGGCTGAGCGTCTTTCAGCCACCAGGAGCTTCTGCAAATTAAATGCTCAAGGCGGTTTCTTTATCTTTTATGGCTTTTACAGGGGAGGTGCGGCCAGATAATGGTTCCTCCTGGCCTTAAACCCTGAGTTTACAAAGCTCAGGGAATGCCTCGACGCGATTTCCCTCAAAGTGCTGGACCTTTTTAAAGACCTCTGGCCACACCGGGAGCGTGTTAAGGCACCGCTTCCCTTTAGCAGAGATAGGGGAGGGATAATCCCATTAATCCCGGCCCCACGGGATGTGGAATTGGGGTTTGCTCCCCTCGGGTGAGGCCCGGGCAGGGCAGGGAACTCATCCCCTGGCACTGCCCGTCCCTTTTGGGAGATGGATCGTGGATTTCATGGCATTGCCCTGGGGCACCGTGAAGTTTTAAATAGTTAAAAACGCTCTAAAAGGTGCGCAGCTTCTTCCCGAGAGCTTCCCACCTGCGAAAGACACAAGAACAATGAAAATTAAGACTTTTAGGAATATTCCCCGTCAAAGTCCAACCCATCCCTACATCTGTGCAATGAAGATATTTCTGAGATTCCTGCAAAGGAGTCTGATTTTGGGTTTAAATATTTTACTTTATACGTTAGTCCTGGTTTTATCTATGAAATTAATAAATCAGAATATAATGCATATCCTTAGTATTGCACGTTGCTCCTCCTCTGAAGAGCTGCAAGCATTAAAACAAATCTGCATCAGAACACACAAATCCCACGAATGAAATGGAAATTCGCCACATCCCAGCAAGGAATTGCAAATGGTGTTTCCAGTTTGGGTGGCTTTGCCAAATGAAGGTCCCAGCTCCTTCCTCCTCAAAGCCTGGGAAAACCGGGGCTTTCAGAAGGGTCCGGTGCCGACTTTTGGCAAGTCTCCCACGCTCTTGGGTAACGGCAGATTTCAAATTTTAATTTGCTTGCACGTCGCAGCTTGGGAAAAGAGAGGTTAAGGTGCAAAACTGCCTTGAAGGCGAACTGAAATGTTCGCCTGCACTTAAAATAAAAAAAAAAAAAAAAAAAAAACCAAAAAAAAAAACAACTCCAAAACCAACCAACCCCCCAACCCACAAAGCCGCAGTGCGGAGGTGCTGATGGGCGATTTAACAGAACAAATAGTTCGGGGTGTTTTCTCTCTCTCTTTCTCTCCCGTTTTTAAACCCGAACCTGCGGCTGTCGCAGCCTCTCCCTCGGCTGTGTCGGGACTTGTCGGAAGCTTTTGGGTAAGCCCTGAGAAAGGGTGGCCTAGGCAGGAACCCATCAACTGAAATTCCTCTGTGCAATCCTGGCTCACTTGAAACGCCTTTTATCGGGCAAGTTCGGACGGGCTCAGCCCGCAAATGCCTCACGCTCAGCTCCGGGGCATTAACCCCTGGGAGCCCGGAATGCACCGAGCCCAGGAGCAGCTGCAGCTTCCTTCAGATCCTCACATCCAGGTGCGTATCAGCGAAATCTCACATTAAATCGATGGTAATAAAAACCTGAAATACGAGCTTCACCTCCAACAGCTCCCCTCAGTCCTGAACAGCCAATTTAAAGCGTGGGGAGTTGGGTTTTTCGTGTTTTAATGAGATACCCCTTGATTTTTGCTGGGGAGAAGAGTTGAGGGTCAGGCTGCAGCTCCACCTGAGCAGCAGCAAAGGTCTGCTGCATCTTCCGAAGGGGCAAACCTTTAACTAAAGGTCAGGTAAAATTGTGCTGGACTTCCCTGAACTTTAAAATGAGCAAACATTTTTCGATTTCTCTGCCTGTGGGGGACCAAGCAGCCAAGGCAGATGCTCTGAGCACTGACCCCAGGGATGGCAGACTGGAAATTCAGTGCCGTGCTCTGAACAGCGCCGGGAGCTCCCCATCCTGGAGAGAAAACACCAGATCATTTCTGTCCCTCTAAGCTGGGCTCAGCTCTGGCACTCGGAATTCCAGAGGCAGAACTTCCACAACCCCAGCCCCATCCAGGTGTGGTGTCCAACAGGAACCTTTGGGCTGTTCCTGTTCATTCAGGGGGCTCCATCTCTCCCTGCCTTTCTCAGGCGTTACCCTCACACTTTCCCAATCGTTTTGCTTGCAATTGGCTGCTATTCCTTTCAAAAGGGAAATTTCTCTTGGTTTTGAGGGGGTTTTATCCCATGAGAATCAGTTACATTCCAAATGGGCTTTAGTCCTGTGTGTGGCACGTGGAGAGGAACCTGATTGCTCAGCAGCAGCTGAAGCCAAAGCTGCTGATTCTCTCATGGAAAAGAGAGAGAAGGCCTTTGGGCACTTCTGCTGGAACACAACAGCCAACACAAAAAACATCCACAGAGTGTGGGGAAATGCAGCCTGAGCCCCCTGGTCCCTCTGACCCCGGAGATCAGGAGGGAGCTCACCCAAAGTAAACTTCAGCATCCCATAACACCACATCACAATGACTTTGGGACCTCAAAGACCTTGGCAAACTCAAACCAAAGCAAGTTAGAATTGCCTCCACAAGGAAAATTACCAAGTGTGACTCTTTTACAAATATTTCACTTCATAGGGGACAATTTAAAATGATTCACGCAGAAAAACAAAAGAAGAATCAACTGATTGAAACGAAGTAAAATCCTTACAAATGGTGGCCTGGAGCAGCTCAGATCTGGTATTTGTTGCACCAGTGCAAGTCCAGAGCAGCTGCCCAGGTCCTGATTGAATCTGGCTGTTCTCAAACCAACCTCCACGTTGCTGCTGGTTTGGGAAGTACCTCCCCATGGACCATCAACTGCTGCTTCCAACACCTTTACTACGACTTAAAATATCCCCAGGAGCTGTTTAAGAAGTTGCCATTTTTCCTTTCAGAGACCACGTCCCGTCCTCTGTCTGCACAAGGGCAGCTGCGTTGGTGTTCACAGGGAATGAGCCGCGTTAATTAGGACACCTCGTTAGGGCACCCCATGCCCCCACTGCCCCCATCCCCACCTCTGCACAGGTGACTCCCAGGCACGACCCAGCTGCTCCCAACCCCTGCGGACACCTGAGCGGTCCCTCACTCACTCACCTGGCTCTGCTGGGCACGTCCCAATCCCATCTCCGCACCACTGAGCTTCCACCAAAACAACAAAAAACGGGCTGAGGACACGAGACACTCAACTACAACAGCGGGCGAGGGAGGAAACTGGGGGGATTTGTTCTTTCTTTCAGTGTTTGGAGCAGAATCCCGGGGGCGGGGGCCCGGGACAGAGCGGTGGCAGCCCCAGCCCCTCCCGGCGGCCGCAGGTGCGGCTTTATCCCCGCGCTCACCTGCGGCCGCAGCCAATGGAGCCGCGGGCTCCTCCCTGCCCGGCCCGCCCCGCGCTCACAAAACCACCCGAACGGCCCCAAAACACTGCAGCCTGCTCCGCCGCTCCTCAGACTTGCTCGTAAACCCAGTGGTAATCCAAAAAAAAAAAAAAAAAAAAAAAAAGGTTTTCGGAGTGCATTTCAATTTTTGTCCCCTTGCCTTTTGTTTTAAACTTGACTTTGCATATTAGAAGTATTTCATTTTACTTTTCTAAACCTGCTGAAGAAATGGGGAATGTGTTGCCTCTTGAGTGCCCCGTGAGTGGTGAGATAGGGACTGTGAGATAATCCCTGTGAACTGGGAATTCAGGTGGCAAGAGCCTCCCATGGGGGTATGAACTCGTAAAGGATTTGGGGAGGAGGACTCTGGGAAGTGCAGGGATGCTCTGTCTAAGGGCCTCCATGCACTGGTTTCAATTCCAGTTCTGAAGGAATCCCATTTATAGCAGGGCTTGCTCTGCATTCTTGAGTCCCTGGAGCCTCTTTCTTTCCTTGCCCTTTTATCTCTGCCCTCCTTAGGCAGGAGGTGCCCAGCCCTGGCTGGCACTGGGGCTCAGCTCTGCAGGATGGACACAGCTCTGCAGGATGGGCACAGCCCTGGCTGGCACTGGGGCTCAGCTCTGCAGGATGGGCTCAGCTCTGCAGGACGGGCTCAGCCCTTCAGGATTGACACAGCTCTGCAGGATGGGCACAGCCCTGGCTGGCACTGGGGCTCAGCTCTGCAGGATGGGCTCAGTTTTGCAGAATGGACACAGCCCTGGCTGGTACTGGGGCTGCCCTGCACGATGGGTTCAGCTTTGCAGGATGGGCTCAGCTCTTGCAGGAATGGCTCAGTTTTGCAGAATGGACACAGCCCTGGCTGGCACTGGGGCTCAGCTCTGCAGGATGGGCTCAGCTCTGCAGGACGGGCTCAGCCCTTCAGGATTGACACAGCTCTGCAGGATGGACACAACCCACAGCTGAAGGGTTTCCTTCAGCCCCCCAGTTCCTGTGTGAGAGCTCTGCAGGTGCCCGTGCTTTGCATTTAGCAAAAGGATCCTGGGAGGCAGAGTCCTTCTGGATCATCCAGGCCTGCTCATCTGCACAAATTCAAACATTCCAGTTGGTTTACCTTTGAATAGAGTAGGGTATAACTAACTAAATAACAAAAAAATTAAATCTCACTGCTCTTTTTGTTTTCTTTGTATAAGGCTAACAGCTTACTCCTGTTCTTCCACACTGATTTCTACATAAGGAGTGCACACAAGTCCTGATTTTCCTTTTGTTTATTGTAAATTAGAGTTTCCACAGCCAGGCTGCTTTAGCAGTGACACAGGTCACAAGGTTTTGCTGCTTTAATTTGGGCTGTACTCAATTGCCCTGAGCAGCAGTTTCCAGCACAACTGCCCACAGTCAGGAATTAAAATCTCTGATTTTTGCCCACGTATTTCAAGCAGGGAGCTGAACACATCAGTCGATAAATGTGGCTCCTGCAGTACCTTTAGAGCAAAGGAAGTCAGTGTTTTTCATGTGAGAAATAAGAACTGAAGGTTATCACTGTTCATTGCCTGCTTTTATTTTCTCAGGGCTCTGTGAAACCAGGGGCCAAACTCACCACAGTTTTTGCTCTGCACAGTTTGAAGCCGGGGCTGTTGTTCTTTCAGATACAAATCTGTCCTTTTATTTGTTTTATCTCCTACTGGAAAATAACAAATACCTTTAAAGTTTACAGCTGCTACTGTCAAGGACAGGCAGGGAGGGACTGGCTGGGGCACGGGGAGCTGCAGGAATGTCCTGTTGTTCCATAATACCCAATTATGTCAACTACCCCTTCCTTTCAACTTTCAACACGTCCCCGTTAGGTGGGAAAAGCTGCCAGCACATCATAAAAGTGCTGCTGCAAAGCCCAGCCCTGCTGATGGAGACGTGTCAGGGGATGGAGGCTCTGCCCCGCAGGCTCTGCGAGGCACATTCCACCCCTCGGCTCCCCGACAGCAAACCTGTGTGGTCTTGAAGCTTTGTCAGCTCTGACCTCTAAATTTGTCCCATAAATGGGATCAATTTACTGGGTCTGGAGGTCTGAGACATCAAACACAGCCCAGGGAAGCTCAGGGCCACATCTCCTGTCACTGCCCACTGTAAATTCAGTCTGTGAGGCAGCTGGAGAAGAATTACTGGGGGGGGGTTTGCACTGTTTGCCTCAAAAGTTTATGATTGTGCAAAATGTATTTATAAAGCAGTGAGGATGAAACAGAGCCTCAGCCTGTGCACTGCTGCTGTCCCCACCCCAGAGAAGGACCCTGGCAGCGATGCTGGCTCCCAGTTTGGTTTCTCAGCACAACCAGCCCTTCCTGCCCCTCTGCCTGGGCACTGCTCGTGCTCCCTCGTGCATGAAACCAGCCCTGGACCTTTCTGGAGTGGAGCCAGGACTCCCTGTTTGATCCTGGGGAGGCCCTTGCTGCTCTCAGCAGGGCTGGGGTGGCTGCAGGGTGGGCAGGGAGCAGAGCTCCAGCACTTCCCAGCCAGTCCCAGCTGCTCCTCTCTCTGCTCTGAGCTGGGCTTTTCCTGGCAGCAGCGAGAAACACGTGCTGCAAAATGAAGGCTTCGAGCTTGGAACCTTTGGAATCCTTTTGTCCAAGTGGTGGAGCCCCCATCTCTGGAGCTGTTCAGAAGCTGTGGATGTTTCCCTCGAGGTCACGCTTTAGTGGTGGCACTGGGCTGATGTTGGACTTGTTGCTCTTAAAGGTCTTTTTCAACCTTAACGATTCCGAGGTTCACCCTGTGATTCACCAGCCAAATCCTGAGGTGATAAACCAGGGAAAAGGAGGCAGCACAGCCTTTAAGTGCAGCTAAAACAGGCTCTTTGCTCTTTCAGTCACTGCAAAAACAACAGCCCCCGAGCAGTGCTGGTGTGAGGCAGGTTTGTGGTGGAGATAAAATACTTTTTTTTTTCTCTTTTTGAACAACTGGAGAAGTGAATAAATTGGAGCGTTCAGGCAGTGCCAAGCCCGGGGCTGGTGCAGGTGGCAGGATGCAGTTGTGCTGCTCAAAAGTGAGCAAACGTGGAGATGAAGCTCCTGGAGGAGACAATGAGGAGCCTCTGTGCCAACTCCTCCTCCCTCAGCTCACGGTGGTGGCTGCGGATTCCTGTCACAGCTCCCGGGGCTGGGCAGGGCCCCTGCCCCCGGGTCGGGCTCTGCAGGGCTCCTTCGGGGAGGAGGAGACTCAGCAGCTGCTGCCCCATCTCTGCTCCAGCTTCCCGAGGGGGCTGGCACAGGGGAAGGGCCTAAACAACCTTCAAACGAAATAATTGGAGATTGATTTATACCTTAATTGTACATCCCAAGGCTCTGGAGGGAGCCAGGCCTGCTCTGCCTTTGAAGATCAGACAGAGTGGCTGTGTTTTAATTACTGGAGGGTTACCTGTGCTTGCTGTGTCTGCAAGAGGTCAGGAATGGAGATTTATGGTGATTCCTGGATTTCTGCTGTGGAATAGGATTGAGGAGACAATTTCCCCCAGCCACAGGGTCACTGATCAGACCAACAATCCTAAGAGTGTTTGGCTGGGGCAGCTCGTTGCTGTCAATGAGTTTTAAAGTTTGTCTAAACCTTATTAACAAAGATATTTGTGCAGAGATGCATCTTCCAGACCCACCTGCTGCAGGCACCAGGCACAATCAGCTCTGCAGTCCCCAGTGAGGGCAGGATTAGAACTCTCTGTGCCCACCCTGGGCTCTGGGAGCTGGCTCTGGTGGTGAGGAGGCAGAATGAATCACCCTGCTGACAAAATGAATGCAACAGGCATTTAAAAATAAACCTTTTAAGCTGATGCATGTGGTCTAAAGCCACCAGAGCATTGCTAAGGAGTGTATTTTTCAGTTTTATGTTTGCAAAAGTTAAAAAAAAAGAAGCAAGTGAAAAGTCTCAGCATCTGCCCTCACAGGGAATGAACTTTTAAGCAGAAGAGATGAAAATTTCCGATTCCTCTGTGAATTTTAATGCCCTAAAAGAAACGTTCAGCACTGTTTTAGCTTGCAGATTGCTGGAGGTCTCTGCCTCTGTGCACAGCTGGGTTTCAGGAGCCCTGTTTGCCTCGTCCTGGGCTGGAATTTTGCTTCCCATGCTCCAAGCGAAGGAAAAAAAACCTGATGGCAGAAGTTCAGGGCTGAGGAGGGAATGCATAAGGCAGCTGATATCACTGAGTCACAGGCACAGAGAAATGTCTGCAGAGATCTGTGGTATTTATACTGCAAAAAATGTACAGGGAAATTAAATTACACAGAAACCCCTTTCCAGGAAAATGTGGGGGTAACACTCCTCCCTCTGCTTTGGAGTTTAAAACAATGCTAAAAAGTTTCTTTCTGCAATCACAGCCATTTTAAAGAACCTGGTAACTCTTGCAGGTGGGGAGATGGAGGATAACTTGTTTTCCCAGGAATCTGTGGACCCCCAGAGTTGGATTTGCTTTCTTGGTGGAGCACAGAAGTGGGACAGTGCAAGCTTTGCTCTGCCCTCCATCCTGAGGGGTTTGCCAGCCTTTAGTGACAGATTCCCTGCACCGGAGGAAAATGTTCCTCCCTCAGCTTTCAGGAAACCAGCGTTAGACAAAGCAGGGCCATTCCTGAGCGTTTTGGGGAAACTTGGGCTTTCCTGTGAAATGTTGAGTGCAGCTGCCCTGGGGTTGTGCAATCGCTGCTCCCGAGTGTGTGTGTGATCCCAAAAACACCAGCAGAGCTCCTGGCTCCCTCCTCACAACACTGCAAGTGCTGACAAAGCTACGTTTCAAAAGGTAGTAGCACAAAATTTGGGCTTAATTTGGATAAGTATCCTTGGCTTCTGGAGGTTTTTTTATACCGTTCTGGCCTTGCTTGAATCCCCTTCCTGATATTGCTAAGAAGTCGGGATTTGTTGTTTTCGTGATGCGATTTATTTTATGATGAGTGAAGCTGAAAATACTGAGAAGTTTGTTTTCTGCTTTGGGGTTATTTTTGTGTTTTTACTGCTCAGAGACCTGGGGTAGTGAAAGGTGTCCCTGGCCAGGGCAGGGGGTTGAGATGAGATGAGATTTCAGGTCCCTTCTAACCCAAACTGCTCTGATTCTGTGACACAGGTTCTGCTCCAGCCCAGCCCCTGCCCCGTGCCCGCAGTGCCCATCCCGGGCTCCCTGCCCAGCCTCGGGGGATGCTCGGTGCCATCCCGGTGGGTCAGAGCCCTTCCTGCGAGCTCCGGAGCTGTTGCAGCACGCCCCGGGCTCCTGCGAGGCTCTGTCACCTCATTCCTGGCCTTTGTGCGGGGCTCAGAGCGGGCTGGGAGCAGCCCCAGCCCTTCCCTGCCCGACAAGAAGGAACACGCTGGCTTATCTGAGCTGCAATTCCAGCCGGGGCCGGGACACGCCTTTGGGAACGCTCCCTGCCTCAGCCTCCTGCAGCTCGGGGCTGCCTCGACTTGTCGGGGATGCTCTCGAGGCTGACAGAGCCTCTGTGAGCTCTCCTGCCCGGCAGTGCCCGCTCAAAGCCAAAGAAAACAAACTCCAGCTTGGAGTGGAGCCTCGTTGGGGTCGGCTGGTGCCACGGTCAGACTCCTGCAGAGCTTGGACCATCCAGGCTCTGCAAATATCAAATATTTGTGTGTGTGGGCCTTGGTTGTGGTGGGCTGTGTTAAAGTGACTCTCACAGCCTTTTATACGGGGTTTAGAGAAATGATTTTTAATTTGAGGCTCCATTCCTCTGGCCAGGTGAGCATTGTCTGAGTTCAGGGGCAGGCACAGGGCAGCTGCTTGACACGGCCTGGAATCTGGAGCTTTGAAGGGAACAACCCATAAATTCTGTTCCTGTGTCTGTAAGCGACACTTCCAGAGGCAAAATCACCTTCTCTGGGGGGCCTTTGAAGGTGCAGTCAAAGAGAGGCCCCATCCCACCTGGAACATCCCACCTGGAACATCCCACCTGGAGGGGACCGAGGAGGCAAAGCTCAGGGGTCAGGGGATGTTCAGTTCAGGAGAGGTTTGGGGTGTCACAGAGAGCCCCTGCAGCTCCTTTCCCCCTTCCTGCTGTGGGAACAGGAGCAGCTCTGTGCAGAGGGGTGCATTGAAATCAGAGCTGGATCATTTCAGTCCTGCACAATCGCTGCAGCTCTGTGCTCTGTGAGGACTGGGGGGCTCAGGGATGCGAGGCTTCAGTCCAGCAGGACTTGAAAGGGTTCAGAGCAGCGTTCAGAGTCGATATCTCGGGTGGCAGCCCCGGGGGCTGAGGCACAGCCAGCACTGATGGAGTTATTTCCGTACCAGGGCGGTGTTTGCCGGGGCAGTGGCTGCCACACATCCCCGGGGGCTGCGAGCTCCGAGCCTGCCCCGCTTCCGAGGAGACAAAACCGGGTTAGGAACAGCACCGGGGTAACACCAGAGCCAGCCTGGGGTAACTGGGACAATACAAAACCTCCTGGCGAGGTCGGAAGCACGTGGCTGAAGCCGTGGTTTGTCTGGGGCTGTGTCAGAGCCCTGCCCCGGGGGCTCCTGGCTCCTCTCCAGCCTTTCCCCTCTGCCCTTTCCTCCAGGGCGTGCGAACGGTGCCGACCTCAGGAGCTCTGACCACACCTTGGGGAGAAGAAAACGAAGGGCTGGGAGCTGCTGGGCGAATGCCGGGCTGTCCCTACCTGCAGCAGCAGCCACGCCAAAGCCACGGAGCAGCTGCTGCGCTCCGACATCCTCCTGCATTATTTACTGGTGCAATGTGCATTCCCGGGCTCTCCGGGCTGAGGTGCCATCTCGGCTCGGGTTTTTGATGATGACAATTATAATGAGATGGAGGAGGAGGACGGAGAGGCAGCTCAGTTTTGATTTGGATCCGTCTGCCTCTTTAAAAATTGAAGATTTCTAACTCTCAGCAAAATCCCTGCCACAGGAGACCTTGTTTTACATTCTGGCTTTTTGCAGAGCGGATAGAGAGGGGCTTTCTGCAGAATCCCAGTGTGGCATTGTTCTGTAAACGATTGAGTGAGGAGGAGTTTGGTTGCCTTCCCTGATGTTATCTTGTATTTTCAGGTTCTGAGAGGGCATTTTTGGATGTGTAAGAAACCAGTGTTAAATATAAACATAGATGCTACTTCAGGGAATCTGTCTCATTCAGCCAAGACTGAAAGCCGTTTCACAATTAGAAAGTAATTTTTTTTGTTGTTGACTTCAGTTCATGAACAGTGGAAAAGTCTGCACTAACTGCTCTAGAGGCGAGTGATTTATCCTGACTAGGATGGGCAGAAGGTGATTTTGCAGACTTTGTCGGTGTTTCCAGGAGAAAACCAACCAAGACTCACTCCCCTGAGAGCTGACAAAAACACAGAACTCCTCCTTTGCTGCTGAAAGCCAAAGCAGAGCACCCAGGGCTGAGCCAGCCTGGCCCTGTCCTGCCTTTCAGGGTGTCTGTCCTCAAGGCACTTCTTGGAAAGCAGGGCTCAGGCACAGCCTCTGGGTTGTCACTGGGAGGGGGCTGGAGCCAGGGGGTGCTTTGGGCTCCTTGCAGCCCAAAATTGTGAACTGTAAATCTGTAAATTCGTAAACTGTGACTCTTTCCTGTGGCTCTGGTGACAGGATGGGCACAGGTCCCTCCTGGTGTGTGTGTGTGTGTGCCAGGGGGGCTGCAGAGCTGCAGCTCACACCTCCCTGCCCTGCCTGAGCTCCTTTACCTGAGTCCATTTGGAGGGAATCATCCCAGATCTCTTCCAGAACGAGGAAGCAGAAAATCAGCCTGGAACTCTGCAGGGATTTTCATACCTGGCCTCTGCCTGGGGCTCCTCATGGCTGAACCTTTGGATACTGTCATTGATTGCCCCAAAGGCAGCACAAGCTGGGGGATGATTGGAGGCAGTCTGGGAAGTCTGGTTTTCCTCCTGACTTCCAGGAGTGGGGAATATTTTAAGGGGTTCACGCTCATTTGTATTTTAAAGCTTCTTACTGTGAAGTGCAAGACCAGGGGCTATGTCTTCAGCTGGCATAAATCTGCCTGGCTGCATGCAGATAAACTGATTTAGGCTGGCTGAAGATCTGGCCCTGGATGGAAGAGATGGAAGCAGGTGGATGTAATTTCTCTAAATTTCCACTCAAGCTGCACCCGCCTGGAGCAGCAGGGATTGAACAGCACTTTCCCTAAGAGTAAAAAAGTTATTAACTCCATATTTGTGTTGCTGCTTCGCTGCCCTCCCTCGTCTCCATCATCACACGTTGCCATGGGCTGTCTGTGGCAATGACTCTGTCTCCCCAATAAAATTAAAAATCACTTTTGTTTCATTTCTTTTTAATCAGACGTGTCCTTTTTAATAAAGGGCTCTGCTCTTTAAGGGGTGATGCGCTGATGAGCAGCAAGGCTCGGAGATTATTGCATTTCCCTGATTTGAATTGCTCTTTCTGCATTTCAGCTGTAAAAATAAAGCTAAATCCAACTCCCTAAAGCCTCTGCACATGCAGCACAAGCAGAGTTTTGCTGCCTCCTCCCACCTCTGGGGTGAGATTGATACCCAGTGTCAGTGGGTGTGTGGCCATTGTGCACTTTGGTGTGAGAACAGATTTTATTCCTGAATGTCCAGTATAGGAAAGAAGGGAGGCAGAGTAAAAAAGACAAAGGTGAAACTCCAGGAACTTGCTGAGTGGTAATTTTATTAAAATAATTTATGCAGATTTCCTGAATCGTTCCAAGCTTGAAGAATCAAACAAACCCAAAATGCCTCTCTATGTTTAGTTTCTCATATTGATTCATTTATTCCTGGGATTGTTTCAAACACAGACCTAAAGTAACTTTATGAGCCAGATTTTTTTTTTTCCTCCCAGAAGTGAACAAGCAAGATAATTAAACCTGAGGAATTCAGGAGGCTTTGGAAGCAGCAGGTTTCTCTCCTGCCCCACAATGGGTGTAATTTGGATTTCCGGGGGGTGGCACTTCCAGGTGGTCGGCATCCCCCACCTGCAGGGGACTGGGTTGGGATGGTGTGGGGTGCTCAGCAGACATTGTGGGGTGCTTGACCCCTTCCCAAATCGAGCTCTGTGCCCCTGCTGCTCCCTGAGAAGTCAGTGAGGGATCAAACCACCTTCAATCCATTCCAGCAGCTCGGCTGCTCCTCGCGCGCTGCGGTTTTGGGGTTTTCCAGCACAGAAAGCATAACTGGGGGCTGTGTTTTCAGGGCTGGCAGAGCAAAGGCAATACAGTTGCAGGATTTTTGCATATTTCTGATCCTGAGGCTTTCCTGGGCCGGGTGGTTGCTGTACAAGTCAGAACAGCACCAGGCTCTGCTCTCCCAAATCCACCCCGGAGCTGCCGGGCTGGGCTGGGGCTCTGGGGACTCTGGGGCTCTGCAGCTTCTGCCTTCCTGCTGCTGTGGAATGTCCTCACAGAAATCTCAGACTCCAGGTGTGCAGCAAGATGAGTTCAAAGCAGAAAATAACCAAAAATAACCAGCAGTGACTTTAACAGATTTTCTTTTGCTGCTCAGCCTCCTATGGTCTGGAAGTTCTGTGAGACTGATCCTGGCAACAATATCTGCAGTTAACTCAAAAAGATCTGCTGCAGTCAGTGCTATCTATGGCACTTTGGAGGATTTTGCCTCTCAATGCCCATCCTGCAACCAAACCTTAGATCTGAGAAGTTCTTCTTGGTCAGAGCAGCCCCAGCTTTGCAGCACTCACTGCCCCTTTGCTGCAGGCACACAAATCAGTGCTTTAACACTTGCAGAAGCTGAGCACCAGGCTCTGATGGGACAAAAACGCAGCACAGAAAGATGGAAAAGGCTCCTACACGGCTTAAACTCACCATTGACAGGGTGTGGAAATGATTGTAAACCAACCCTTGCAGTTGCAAAGCTCTGAACAAAAACATGTGGGTGTTTTCAGAGGATGAGAGTGTCAGCTGTGCAGGGCACTGTGAGCAGGGGCAGGGTCATTCCATGGCTCCTCTTGTCCAGGTAAAAAAAGCTCTGTTCTCCTGTTGAAGCCTCATGGACTGGGCTGGCTGGGCTGGAGCAGAAGTGCTGCCCAGTTCAGCAGCTCTCCCTGAACTGATGGCAGAGCTGGGCACTAAATGCTCATTTTAGCACTTCTGGACACAGAATTTTGCCAGATCATCCTTCCAGCCGAGTGCCACCACCTCTGGAGAGTCCCTGCTGGGGGAAACAAGTTATCTTTATCACGGGCCAGGGCAAGTAAATAGGAAGAGAAGTTAACATTACATTTCTGTGTGAGTTTAAGATACTATGGGCATTTGTCTTCTGGATTAGCCCGTGGCCTCTCTGTTGTGGCTTTTCATGCTCTTCCTCCCACTGCTTTCCTGTGCTGGAGCCGTGAGTGGAATCCAGGTGTGTGAGGTTCCCTGGTTGGGGTTCAGAAATTCCTACCCTGGGGTGGAGGGGGAGGGAAAAAGGAGGAGAAGAAACAGAAGAGAAATGAGAAAATGAAGCAGGCTCCAGCACCTGCCATGTAATGATGGGTTCTGGAGATAAGGCTGTTTTAAGGTGCATTCCAGACGTGTGGGTCCTGCCCAGACACAGCACAGAAGAAAAAGGAGACTTAAAACAACAGGCAGCTCCTCCTCCCCCCGCGTCAGGTGTGCACAAAGCCACGAGGAGCAGGCGGCCCCGAGGAAAGCTCCCTCCCTGCCCGTGTTTTCCTGCAGTTCCGATCCAAAGCCCCCTTTGAGCACACAGGCACCTCCAGCCCCTCGGATCAAGTCGGTGCCTGTCGCCGGGGTTAAATCCAGCGCCAAGCCAAACAGAGAAGCTGCTGGAAAACGCCCCATCCCCCTTCAGTGATCCTTGTCTTCCTCAGAAAGGGAAATTGCGAACAATCGCGCATCTCTGCCTGGAAAAGGGGAGATTCCCTGCAGGAGGAACCAGGGTTAGGATTTCTCAGGATTTAATGTGGTTTTGTGCTCTGAGAGTTGATGATAGAGTTTTAAAGAGAGCCGAGGCCAGGCAGTGGCTTTGAATAGTTGTTTATTCTTTTCTTATCTCTAAAAGTTCTCTCTGTCCAGAGCGAAGTTTGTAGGAAGCCAGAAAAGCAAAATCTGACCCTCCTACAGTGGCACCTGAACTTTTATACCCTAAACTACATTAACAATGTTTTCCTTTAAGTACCAATAACTGACCCATGTCAGACAGTGAAATCTCACCAAAACCCAGTCAAGAAAAGGCCACCACCCCTGCAAAGATGGAGGGGAAGAAGAAGCAGGAAAAGGACAATAGACACACCCAAATTCTTCCATCTTTACCCAATTCTACTTATATAGCAAAATCTAAAAATTCTACTTTTCACCCTGTGCCATAATAATTTATACTAATTAAACCCATGTGGTCTGCATCTCCTCCCTCAGACGTGGCAGCTTTTTCCAGGGACTTACCTCACTGAATTATTCTTCCCTCTTTATGCTCAAGGGTTCAGAGCCCCAGGAGATACAAGAATGAGGCCTTTGTGTGTTTTTTCGAGGTGTTTTGGCACTGGAAATGCCCCTCTCGGGGCTGTGCAGAGTGGGGATGGAAAGTTGTGAGGTTACTGGGATTTGCCCCAGTGAAAAGCGAAGAGAGAACGATGGGGGCAGCTCAGGGAAAAGCCAGGGTGATAAAGGTGGAATCACCCAGTAAAAATGGGCTGTAAAGCTCCTCAATTCAAGCCTCTCTTGTCAGGTTATTTCTAAGCAAATTTTCTATCTGTTGCAGTGAAAAAATAGTCTGACACCGAGTTTGGATGGAAATGGGAACATAACTCTGCAAGCTTCATCTGAATCTTAGATTTTTAGGGGAGTGTTTTTGTGGTTTTTTTGGAAAGGCAGCTGTTTTTAGAAAGTAAGAGATAGATGCTCCTGTCTGAAGGGCCCAGCTCCTGTTTGTCTACAAATGAGGAGAAAAAGCCCTTTCTTTTTCCATTAAAGAAAGACAGGCAGGCAGTACTCATTCCTGCATTACTTTGCCTCTGCTCATCCCTCCACATGAAGCCAAAATTCCCACCTGAATTATCTTTTGTGTCTCATTCCCTCTCTCCCATTCCATATTTCAGATTTGGCCAACAATGGAGATGTTGGAATTTTATTAGAAATGAACGTGAAATTTAAATTAATGCCAAAATGGAAAATACATCTATAAATATCTGAAGAGACCTGGGCTGAGGAGAGGTTCCTTCCCCTTTGGGTCAAAGGCAGTGTTGGTGTGCGAAGGTATTTTGGCACTTTGGAGCAGACAGTTTTAAAAAGCCTTTAAATTATATATTCAAATCAATTCCAAGCGGGCTAAAGCAAATAGAAAGGTTAAAGCACATTTTTTAGTCACTTTCCAAATTTGAGTTTCCTTATCTTAATGCACTGTGGAGCTTTCTGCCCATTCAGTCCATTTGTATTCAACTCGGGGAAGTTTCCTGATAATTACTCAGCCCCACTTAATTCCCCAAGGTCCCAGAATGCAAAACAATTCTTCACAAGACAGAGATTGCTTCTTACAAGCTTTAACAGGAGGGAAAAAAAAAAAAAGGCATTAAAATGAGGTGATCTAAGGTAGAATTTCAGCGCTGAACTATTTCCTACAAGAATCCATTTACCAGAGAGTGTTCAGGTATCACAGGATTGCCTTGGGAGAGGCTTGGAGCCGGTCCTTGCTCCTGCCAGAGCCAAACCACCTTTGGCATCAACAGGGCAAAGCCATGGAGGATGAAAATGGACATTTCCCCCCTGAATTCAACATAACCCAGACAAACTGCACTAAAAGAACCTTCCTGTAGGTGGGAAGCAGTTGAATCCGTAGGTGTCAGGAAGAGGCATTGGTGTTTTATCCATTCCCCCCGAATGTTTGTCCCTGGGGCCAGGAATTGCAGCCCAGCAGAAGGCTGGTGATCAGCTCTGTGGGGCTGGCCCCCTGCAATTCCCCTCATTCTCGTTGCTTTATCCAGCAGACGGAAAAAGGGACAAAGCTTCCCCGGGAAATGCCAGGGAAGGGAGTGAGAGCTGAGGTCCCAACCTGTGCTGATTTCATGGCACAGCTCAGGGACTCGCGGGGCTCCTCTCACACCCTGAGGAGCAGCAGGGAGGTAAAACCCCACTGTCCACATTCCCTGGGTTCATGTGGAAAAGCTGCTGAGCTGAGCCAGGCTGGAGCATCTGCAGGAGCGGGAATGGGAAGGGCTGGAGGGGATTTGCCTGCAGGGTTATTTACATTTTCTCTGTGCTGACAAGCTCCTGCAGCCCAGGGCTGTGCTGGGCGCTGGGGAACTCTGCTACTGCGAGGAAAGGGCTGAGTAAAGTAGGGGCAGGTCTGCCCAGCCCCCAGAGCGCTGCAGGTGTCTGCAGGGCTGAGCTCTCCCGAGCTCCTGCCCACCTCCAACAGCTTCCTTTTCCCCTGGAAATGGGACACGAGGGAACGAAACAGGCCAGGTTTTAGGAGAGCCCGAGGGAAGTTGTGTGGATATCTGAATGAAGCTGTGAGCACAGTTCCCAGCAGCAGGAGGAGCTGGGAAGGGAGAGGACATTTCCTGGGAAGTTTGAGCCCTGCAGTGCTGCACCTTCCCCGAGCCTGTCCTGAGGGGCAGAGCTCCCAAAAGGGTTCTGGGGAAGGTGAGGCATGGCTCTGAAGGTGCAGCACCTCACACCTTGGGAAACATCTCCAGCTCCTGCTGTCCTCCAGCACTGTGGGAACCTTCATTTGTCACCGCAGAAAGGAGTCTCAATATTTTATGAAAAAAGTATTTTACCACAGGACTTTGGTGAATATCAGCATAATTTAGCCGTGATTTAACGGAACCTTTCATTGACTTTTTAAATTATGCCTCTCCATCACCTACCCTGTGGGTTTCCTTGCTTTTCATCTTGCAAATCCCATTACTTATTAATTTCCCCATAATACATAATAGAGGCAGAAAAGCATATAGCATCCCATTCAGCAGTGATTTACAAGTCTCTTAGTTCTGAAGCAACACAAGAAAGAGCAGACATTTTATGAGTTTCTTCTGTGTGTTTTCCTCAGAAAAACCATATAAAGCCACGGATACAAACCTGGGGCTTCTTTGGCCATGATCTCACAGCTCCAGCTCTTGCAGCTCTGCAGAAGATGCAATCTGGAGGAGATTACAGCAGCACAGTCGGGGCAGAATTAGCAAGGAGATGGTGAGCAAGATTTACCTCCTCCTCATTATGATAATGGATGTAATATCCATGGAAATGCTGATGGGCTTTGCTCAGAGAGGAAGAACTGCAGGCAAAGAACAAACACACAAACCAGCATTATTTGCCCACATTTCCAACCAGGGTTTTTCTGGCATGTTCATCTTTCTACAGGGGCCCAGGAGGAACTTTGATTCCCTTGGTGTTTGCAGAAAATGACTTGCACATACCATGAATCAGAGGGGCTCATTTTGGAATGTAGAAACTATTACTCATCCTGCTCTGGCATGAATGAGCATCTGGCAGCATATTCTAAAATTCTGTGAAGACAACAGGAGGCAAAAGGAAAAAAAAAATCGAGCTGGAGTGCACCTCTTGTCAGCTCAGCAGGCAGCAGATGAGAACTGGAAGGAGGCAGCACAAAGACAGATCTGCTGAACTGAGCCTTTATGTGCTTTCTGTTTCCATCCATCCACTCCTTCTCAGCCTTTTTTTTTTTTTTTTAGAGCAGGCTGGGGATCCTACAGAACATATGGAGACAAATTCACCCAGTTAACTCTGCTCCAGGTCAGCCTGGGACGTTGCTTTCCAGAGGTCTCCAGGCTGCAGCAGCCTGAGGAGGCAGAGCTCCTGCTTGGTGCTCTGGGCCTGGGGAGATGGAGCTGGGGAGGCCTGAGATTTATCAGATTTGCTGATGTGGCTTAAATCCCTTTGGTATCAATAGCAATGTCCCAGGGAGGGAGAGTCCTGTATTCCCAGGAATGGCACAGGGCAGCACACAGTAAGGAAAGGAAGAGCTTACAGCCATTTTTTGAGTGAAAACCCAAAGCTGAGTCACTACTGATCACAAAGGGAGCAGTTTCTCACAGAAGAGGGGAGATAAAGTCTCATTTTATCTTTTTGGGGTTGTGTACCCTGATCTTTTACAGGAGCTGCCTTGTCCCTGCTTCCTCAGCCTTGTGCAGAGCTGGGACTGGGACTGAGCAAACCATTGCCAGGGTTCCTTCTCCTGCAAACGAATATCCCAAACCCCTGTGAGCAGGGATGGAGCTGAAGGCCCTGGAGGAGGCAGGGCACTGTCCCCACTTGTCCTGCCACAGCCTGCCCTGCTGCCCCTTGCCTGAGCATCCACAGGTTCCACGGAGCTGCTCTGGGTGTCTGAGGAGCTCTGGGGTTACTGAAGGCTGTCTAAGGAGCTCTGGGGTTGCTGAGGAGCTCTGGGGTGTTTGAGCAACCTCATCTCCCCGTGCAGGCTGGGGGCATGGCAGCCCCATGAGTGTTTCCCCTCATGGGAGCAGGAGGATGGGGCCCTGGCAGCCCCTGTGAGTGNCCATCTCCCTGTGCAGGCTGGGGCCATGGCAGCCCTATGAGTGTTTCCCCTCATGGGGAGCAGGAAGAGGGGATGTGGCAGCCCCTGTGTGTTTCCCCTCCCAAGCAGGCTGGCAGAGCTGTGGGGCCGTGGCAGTCCCTGTGAATATTTCTCCTCATGGAGAGCAGAAGGATGGGACCATGACAGCCTCTGTATTTCCCCTCATGGAGATCAGGAGGATGGGGCTGTGGCAGCCCCTGTGAGTGTCTCCCCTCATGGGAGCAGGAGGATGGGACCATGGCAGCCCCTGTGAATGTTTCACCTCATGAGGAGCAGGAGGAGGGGCTGTGGCAGCCCCTGTGAGCATTTCCCCTCATGGAAGCACCCCATGGCAGCCCCTCTGTGTTTCCCCTCCCGAGCAGCAGCAGAGCTGTAGGGCCATGGCAACCCCTGTGAGTGTTTCCCCTCATGGAGATCAGGAGGATGTGGGGCCATGGCAGCCCCTGTGAGTGTGTCCCCTCATGGGGAGCACCCCATGGCAGCAGTCCCTGTGAGTGTGTCCCCTCCCGAGCAGGCTGTGGGGCCATGGCAGCCCCTGTGAGTGTGTCTCCTCCCGAGCAGGCTGTGGGGCCATGGCAGCCCCTGTGAGTGTGTCCCCTCCCGAGCAGGCTGTGGGGCCATGGCAGCAGCCCCTGTGAGTGTGTCCCCTCCCGAGCAGGCTGTGGGGCCGCGGTTCCGGAATGTTCCTCTCTGCCGGGGCCTGCCCGCACAGCAGGGCCCCTCACGGCAGGGCCCGCAGGCCGCAGGAATCCGCGCAGGCCGCGGCACGCCGGCCGCCTCAGCCCCTCCAGGTGCAGGCAGCGCTCGCTGTTCAGTGTGACATTTTTCTCGTTATTGTTATTTCTTGCTGGCCTTCTTTTCTCCCTGCTGGCTTTTTTTTTTTTTTTAATGTGTTTTTTTCGCTGCTGCTTTCCTACAGCCACGGTCTCTGCCAGGCTCCCCGGGACAGGCACTCCTACGGGGCAAGAGCACATTGTCAAAACAACCCCAGAGTTGTATTTTCCTCGCTCCTTCATCGTGGCAAAGTCTCCTTTTCCGAGGGAGTTGTTTCCTCCTGTTCTCTTCCCCCAGGTATTCTGTGGAATTGATTTCTCCTCTTCTTTTACAGATGAGATATTCCAGGAACAATCGAACTCATACTGCTCCTGTCAAACTTAATCTAGGATACATTCATCTGGAATATAGCAGGGAACCAGATCCAGAAAACCTCCACTTCCTTTTTTATCGGGGAGCTCATAAAGCAGAAGGATGATTACAGGCTACTGAAATTTAAGCAACTGAGAACAGGAAAGATATTTTATTCAATAGTTAGGATAAAATTTAATGTCCCAGAGATTTCAAGGAGCAAAAGCAGGGGAGATGAAGGAAGACTGATTTTCTTTTTCCTAAGTAAATGGACAGCTCTGGGGGTGGTTTTTAGGTTGTCTCTGTACTGATCAGAGGCACACACACACATTTCCTCTCCTAAAGCCAGACAGAAGTGTGACTCCTCGAGCAGCTGGGGTTACAACCCTTCCCCAGGCAGGGCTGGGGCACCTCTGCTCCTCCTCACTGACACAGCCCTGCTCCAAAGGGCTTTGTGGGACCAGCTCGGGTGTCTGCCTCAGGAGGAGGTGAATCACACCTTGCAAGTGCTGATTTCTGTCTCTTATCTCCCAGAGGAGCCTAAGGTGCCTAGTTCAGATCCAGACGTTTACACAGATGAATCACACCCTCAAGGCCATGGAGAAAATAATGAAAATCTGCAAGCCTGGGCCCAAATCTCTCGAGTCATCTTGAATAATTCTATTATTTTACTGAATGGAATGATCCAATGTCTTTAAATTGCTTCATGCTTTACCGGTAGAAAATGAAGATAAATAAATTCTCTCCCAGAACAAATCCTCACTTTATTTTTTCCTGATACAGCAAAGGCATTGCTTTCAGTATGTCCCTTCTTTAGATATCTTCTTTTTCCTAAATAAACACAGAATTCACCTCTGTGTGCAGCCTCCAGAGCTCCTCCTGCCTTCCTCTGAGCAGGAATCTCAGAGATTACCAGATCAGAGGCACTTTTAAACCATCTGTGCTTCAGTCCATGGCTGTTGATCTTTCCCAAGCCCTCGACGGCTTCTTCAGATTCTGCTGTGCTTTGAAATGCTCGAGCTCAAGAGGGAGATTCTCACCCAGAGAGCTCTCCTCCCTCTGTGATATAATGATGGAGGTGACACCACGACAGGGAAAGCCTCATTCTTTCAGCAGCTCAGCCTCGGTGTGTTATCCCCCGGGAGTTCAAATCCACAGTGCTGGATGTCCCCTTCCACATCCCTTCTTCAATTAACTCGTGCTGCAGTCATTTGAAAACGGGGAAGGGAGGGTAGAAAATGAGAGCATGGAAAAGCTGAGTCGGGGAACAGGTCAGGATTGATGCAGCCCTCCCCATTTCCTCCTTGGTTATTTCTTCACTTGCTCCCTGTAACTGAATCACCCTGGAAATGCCTCCTGATCTCTCCAGGCAGGGACCATCCATTTTTTTTAGTGGAGCATTTTGCACAGAAAGTCCAGCTCTGATCGAGTGCTGCACTGGCTGCCATAACAATAAATTCCCATTACCAGAAGCAAGACGTGTTTTCTTATGCATCCCCCTTGCAGAAAGGCATAAACTGAATTTTGACTTCAAAGGAGACATCTTTGTTCAGAATGCAACGCTCAGAAATATTCTGCAGTCAATTATTTGCAATTAGAATGAAAAGAGAAACCCCCTTCCTCAAACCGCCTGTAATTACAAACGATCCTTTCATGAAGTATAAATCCAGTCATTAAGGAGTTTCAAAAGTTTTAATTCAGTGGGCAATTAAAAAGAAGAATGTCGGGTGTTGAGACAGAGAACAATGCCGTGGTGAGCTTGGGGTCCTGAGGATATCAGTGGGACTTTTAGCAGGAAGATTTTTCCAATTGATCCCGGTGGTTTTAGGAGGCAATTCCTCAGCGTGGGATCGTTACCAGCCCTTAACGATGTCTCTGCTGAGCCACCGCTGCCCCTGGGATCGGTAGGAGCAAACTGAGGGTCAGCCTTGGCCTGGCAGCCCCAAAATCTCCTCCCCAAAGAGCCGCTGTCCCCAGCACCTGAGCGGGGTCCTGGGCACGGGGCACAGGGCAGGGAAATCCTTGTCCTTGTCCTCCCCAGGGGAGGGACATGATGCCTGAGCTTTCCCAGATGGAGGGTTCAGCTAACAAGCCCTGAGTCACTGAACAAGGAAGTTCCAAGCACAACATCCCTCTGTTTCCATCAGTGTCAGCCCTTACCCTTTTCCCAGAAAGTGCACAACAACATCTAAGTGGTGCCTGTAATCCTGGCTCCCAGGAGGAATCATTTTCACATTTGGGCGCATCCCCAGGATGGAGCCAGAATGGAAACTGTAGATCTTAATCCTCTCTCCCAGTCTGTGAAGTTGGAAGGAGGAAGGGAGTTTTTGGAATGCTCATATTTTAAAATCGGGACTCAAATTTATTGCCTTCATTGCTCAAGGGGAGCCAGTTCCATTCTGGATATTTATTGTCCTTGGTGATGCCTTAGTGTGAGCTCCCTGGCAGCTGCTTTGGGAGGAGGTGTGAGGTGGATCCATAAGGTTCACAGATTTTCCCCACCCATGTGATAGGTATTTGTTGTTTGGCTGCGTGGTTCGGAATCCTGCAGCCCGTATTCCTGACAATCTGTGCCCTGCATATGCTCCTGGGGGTGTGGGGAGGTGGGGAGGAACCACAGAGATGCCTTCCAACGTTGTGGGAGCAGAAATATGCTCGGAGGAGGGATGGTTTCAGTCGAAAATGCTGAAAATCAAACCCCACTGAAGGTCCAGCCGTGATCTGCTCCCACTGAGAGGGAGAGACCAGTCGGAAAAGGAACCAGCAGATTCACAATCCTTTTATGGGTCCTGTGCCACTAAGGGGGTGAAAAAATGCTTGAATGAAAAGAGGGAAAACAGAGCTCTGGAGTTTGCATTTCAACCACCTGATGGAAACACTTAGCGTTGCCTTTGATTTGTTTCAGTCACAGATCGAGTCAGATAAGCCAAATTCGGGGATACTCAGGTGTGTGGCCATGAAGGAGGAGCTGGAATTTTTCTGCCATGAGATCATCTGCACTTTCTGCAGGCACAGCACTACAAAAAACCGGTTGTTTTCTTTTTCTTTTTTTTCCTTTTTTTTTTTATTTGCCAGTTCAGTGTCATTCAAGGTTTTATTTTTAGATGCTCCTTCAACCAGAAAGAGCCACACAGAGTTCCCGCAGTGGTAACTCCCTGTTTTTCCCTAGAGCAGGGAATGTCTGTACACCTCCAACATGCATAGAGTGTCACCTATTTCCAGCAGTGAGGACAGCATTGGAATCACCTGGAATCTTGTCAGGGTACTGAGCAATCCAAGTTTCCAGAACTTCCGATGGAGCTGCCCATTTTTAGAGTATCTGAAGATTGGGACACACTCCTTTTGCTGCCTGGTGTGCTCACTGCTGTTTCAAATCAGGATGTCTGGTGTCTCCTGACTCCGTTCTTGGGAAAGCTTCCCTTCAGGTGCTTCACTGATTTGGAGGAAAGCGCCCTAACGGGGTTTTGTTGGAGGAGCGCACACAAAGCCCGGGATCTCGTGTAAAGCCTCTGCCTTTTCCCCATTTCCCTATTTGGCAATGCAGTTTTCCCAGGTTTTCTGCCTTTCCACCCTCCCCCACTGCCTCTCCCCTTCCCTAGCACAGGTAACCACACATTTTGATGGAGGTTTAATCTCCTTCCTTCCTTCCTTTGCAAACCCACCTCCTCCCTCGCCCCAGGCGCTCTGTCAACTCAAACGCATCGCAAATCAACCTGACAGTGGAGATCTCCCCTTGAGCAACAGCGCTGGGAGTTTGCTGCTGCTGATCCTCAGATAGGCAGGGTGGGGTGCGTTTTCCACATAAAACCCAGTCGCAGCTAAATGGAAGTAAATTTCCATTCCGCATTCCCTTTGTTTCCAGCTCGGGCTGTCAACGAAGTGGATCCACAACCCCAGGAGGAAACACAGGATAGGGGACACAGCCAGGTCAGAGCTCGTCCTGGTGCTCTGTCACCTTCCCAGGCATTTTTCTGGGATGTTGAGCTGAGGAATTGGGGTTACTCCAAGCAGTCGAACTCAGCTGCACAGACCAACCACTACTTGTGATGCCCAAATGGAGTGTGAGAGTGATTCCACTTCAAGAAAGTGGAAAAAATGTCCAAGAGAACAGCCTAAGAAGCCGTGTAATTTTCTTTTTCACTCCTTTCTCCATGTTAGAAGTGTGGGGAAGTCACAAACGTGCTGCTGAGTCCTGCCAGAAACACAAACCAGGGCAGCTCTCTTGTTCTGCAGGACCTAAATCAGCAGCTGCACTGAGCTGGGACCAAGGGCTCGTCCTCTGTTCAAGAAAAAATAAAACCCCACATCTCCCTAAATCTTACAGGTACAATACTGTGACTATTGCAAAGGGAAAAGCTAAAAACTGGCCCTAGCTTGTGCTGCTTTTCCAGCACTTTTCAGGCTGGTGGGAGGAGGCAGCTCCGGGATTCTCATGAGAACAGAGCAGACACACCATGAAAATGTGAACGTCGACTTCCTGTCCTAGAAGCCTGATTGTTGCCCTTCAGGTGGTGAGAGTCTTTGCAGAACGATTTCCTAACTCAGCTGAAGTCAGAGAAACCCCTCTGATTTTGTGCTGGAGAACACAAAGCCGTTTGTTTTTCAAGACAGGGTTTGTTTTTCAGAACGCATCACCAGCAGTGCACAGCTTCAGAAGAAATTGCTCCTGTCGGTAGCAACAAAACAGATCAGAGACAGAAACAAGAGGGAGAGAGACAGAGAGGGAGAGGAGACCACTCTGGATGAGCCTCTGGTGATAAAGAGTGGGAGCCTCTGAAGGTGGAAGCCGAGCAGGAATTGCAAAATCCGCTGCTGAGTCCGTGGCTTTGGGAGGCAGAGTGGCTCCAAGTGCATAACCCTGCTGCCACTCAGGGAGCTGCTCCCATTATCTGCATTCAGCCAGGAGCTGAGCACTTACCGTGCTTGATTTATTAGTTTTATAAAATGCAGAGTCTTTAATGTTCAGTGCTCGGAGCACACTGTAATTTTAGCTGCATTATTACAGTTGTTGACCAATGTATGAATTATCTTCAAAGGCTTGGAGTTCCTCTGAGCAAGCTTTCCCATTCCAAAGACCAAGTCAAAGGAATCCAGGAAGGTCTGTTCTTTCAAGGAAAGACGTGTCACAGGTCAAATGTGCAGGAATGTTCTGGAAACACATGCAGCAGGAGCCCTGGAGAAAGCGCAGGGGTTATTTTCCTTCTCAGAGCTGTGATCAGTGCAACTCACAACACATCATTTTAACGTCTTAGAAAGGAGTTCTAAGCCTCGAGATCGTGGAGTAGAAGCTGCTGGAAGAGCAGCCACCACCACCAGAGCCTTTGCTAAACTCCCTGGACTGAAGGGGCTGTCCACTGAGGGGTCTGTCTGAGCCAGCACAGGGACATTTGTGCTCCTTGTCCCTGCCCGGCCTCTCCCCCAGCACACTTCGCCTCCAGGAAGTGTCACAGGCAAAGCAATTCCCACCAGAATTACATGCACTTAAACTCATTTTTTGGAAATTGTCTGGGCACAGCCTCCCGTAGAAATGAGATGGCACAGAACTGATTAAATAATGTTTATGCAAATACAAAAGTTGTCAGGGCGTTGTTTTCTGAGCCTTCAAGATCCAGCTTGTCAGAGGCTCCTGGCGCAGTGTCAGCTTTGCTGAGCTCGGCTGAGCCAGTAGGAGCTTGATTTGGGGTGGGCAATTGCCAGAGCCCCGCAGAAACCCTTTCCCAGTGAGGAGTGCATCTCCTTCCTTCCTCAGCCAGCCATCGTGGGGCCTCCAGGCTCCCCTCCCACACCTCCTGCTCGGTGCCTCCTCAGCAGTGCCCTGGTGACACCCTCACCTCCAGCTCTCCCCTGCCCCAGAGCCCTGGGCTGCTCACACAGGAGCAGCTGCCCCACGTTGGTGTCACAGCAGTTTGGTCCATCCTGTGCTCAGGTTCAGCTGCTGGAGGAATTTTGGCGTTGTTGGACCTGGGATAATCAGGAAGTTACAGAGAAATGTTTGCAAGGGCCCCAGGATGCACAGATTCCTGCAGAGAGGCTTTTGGATAAATGGGATGATACCAGGAACAGCTCCCTAAGATATTTCAGTGGATTTCTAACCAGGTGAAAGATGTTGGGTTGAATCTTTGTGGAAAGATGAACAAATCCTGCCAGAACACCTCAGGCACAGCCCGGTGGGTTTGCCCATTCCGTGCTCTTTGGTGCATTCTGGGCTCGCAGGCAGGTGACTCCCAGTTCACAAACAGCACCAGAGCCACGGGTGCCATTACTCATCAGAGGAAATATTTGTGCAATTGCTCAGATCTGAGCATGTATTTGCCTGTGTTTTTGTGCTGCTTTGTCTGGGCACTCTTTTCAACACGAGTCCGTTTGTGCAAGGGCTCCAGGAGAGGTTCGGGAGATGCTGGGACTTGTGGGGGCCACTGGAACCCATTCCAAGCCTTCACTTGAGCAAATGTTTGCAGATCCTTTCCTGCAGCGTTTACCCAGTCCTGACCTGAGCTTCATTAGCTCAGCAGATTCATTTCCCTGCCCCAGTACCTCTCTGGCCAGCTGGAGCCACGGCGTGTTTTCGTGTGGTGTTTTCCAGGGGACCCTGGGGAAAGTCAGTCACTGGCTGATAAGAAACAGAGAGTGTAAAAATCTCCTGGTGTTGTCTGTGCTGATGAGCCCCTCACAGAGGGTGACTTCTGGTGCTTCTGCCAAGAACAGTTGGCTCCTTTTGAAATGCAGTTGGAATTTACAGGGCTGAGTCAACTCCTGTAGGTTTATATGGATTTATTTTACATCTAATCCATTGCCGGGGGTGTAACAGACCTGGAGTGACATCAGTGGGAGCAGAGGGACACTGGAAACGTCACAGTGACAAATGAGGGGGTTTGTACAACTTAGTGGGGATAAAAAGCAGCTCCTGAAGTGAAGGGGTGGTTGGGGAGCAGCCTCTGGGGCCAGAAAGGGATTAAAACAGCAGTGAGCTCCTCACCTGCACTGTCCAGAGATCAGAGCTGGGCATTTCTGGTGCCACCTGGAGAACACAAATCAGGAATCACCTCCAGAGCTGCTTTTTGCCATTTTTTTCAGTGGCTTTGCCTGAGGTGGCCAGTGGGGAGGCAGAATGGCCCAGGGCTGGGAGCTGAGCTCACCACACTGCACTGGCACAAACCCAGGGCCTGCTCACGCTGGGTCTGGCTTTGCCAGGCTGAGGATGAGATCAGAATATTCCTGATGCCACAACAGATAATGGCATGGAATGGAATCTGACTGTACCAAGGTTCTGAGGGATGGGCTCTCCCACAAAACCCCAAATGTCCCTTCCACAAGAGGATCTCCTGTCAGCCCATTATCAGCACAGGAGTGAGTGCAGATCTGCTCAGTCTTCGTATGTTTTTACTGCTCTGAGGAGCACTTCTGTGATGCCAGGAGAATTGAATCTCACCATTTTTCTATGAAATGAAAAACGTGCATTTCAGGTGGATATTTGAATTAGTTTGGAACTGGATAAATCAGGAAAGTGGAGCGTAGTTTGCATTGTCATTTATATGTGGGGTTTTTTTTAAAACGAATCATTATGGTTTTGGCAACAGAAATAAATTCGGGGATGTGTTATTCTGTTCAGGTTAAACTCCTCAGTGGGAATCAGAGCTCAGCATTTAGCTGGCATGGTGCTGAATCTCTGCCTGGATTTGAATCTCCCGTCGTCTCTTCCCACTAAACACCCGGTTCAGATTTAGGTTTCCGGCTTTGGCCCCCGTGTGCCTCCCAAAAGCCCTTTCATCTCCTGGAATCGGGAGCCCGATCGCTCGGGGCGCTTTAATTAAGCGAAATGAAAGGTGATGATTTCCATAAATAGAAGAAGTTCCAAGAGCAGCCCCGGGCCCAGCCCGGCCACCCACCCCGAGGTGCCCCGGGAACCCACCCGCCACATCTGGGAGCCGAGCGGGGCTTGAACTTTATCCCCGGAGATGCTGCCGATAGGGAAAGGCAGCCGGAGCCTGCCAGGTGATAGGGACCAGCGGGGATGGGAGCTTTGATCTCCCCAAAGCGGGGACGGGACGCTCCCCCAGCCCGGCTCCGGGGATGCTGAGCGGAGACAGACCCCTAGTGGAGCGCCAGGAGCTGCCCGAGCCTCGCTCCTTCCCATTCGCATTCGTTTATTTGTTTATTTGAAGGCAGAGAAAGGATCTGAGTGCTGATCCTTATCTGCCTGCCGCTTTCCTTTGGTCCTGACTCGCCCCGAGCTGTTCTGGAGCTTTATCGTGGGAACCCCGCGCTGAAATTCGGGGGTATTTGCATAGGAATTCAGATTCCCTTTCTGGAAACCTGATGGAACCCAGCACTGCCACCGAAATCCAGTTGTGCAAACTCACAGCTTCGTCTGTGCTGAGGAAGGGACGTTTAAAATGGCTCAGAACAGAGAGAAATGGGATCAGGTGGGAGCCAACAGAACTGGGAGATAATTCCAGAAGGAGAGCTCACCAGGAATTGTCCAGCAGAAGGCAGCAGGGGAAGCTTCTTGTTCAGTTTGGCTGCCCCTGGTTCTGTCCTATCCAGCACTTCTGTCCCCAGAAATGAAAAACTAGGGGATCATTTCTGTCCCCAGAAATGGACACCAAGAGTTCTCCGTTCTCAAAGTGGAAAAATCCAATTTTCACATCAGCAGCTCTGAAGCCCCAGCATGAGGCTGGGATTTTCCTCAGCGTCCCTGCCTTCTTCCAAATCNTGTGAGGCCGGGATTTTGCTCAGCCAGCAGAGCGTCCCTGCCTTCTTCCAAATCAAACTGTGCCACCTCTGCCCCCCCAGAGCCACCCTGGCTGTCCTCGGCACAGCAGAGTTTGCCCTCAGAGCCCAGAATCCTTTTGTTGATGGTTCTGAAGGCAACAACTGAATCTGGCAGAGGGTGCTCCATCCTCATCGTGCAGAATCCCGGAGATTTTACCCCCGTGCTGCAGGGGGTTTGCAGAGCTGGCGTCTGGTTTGAACAGGGAGAACTCCCAGATCTGCAGGGATTCACTGAGCTTGTCCCAGGGAAAGGGATAAAAAGCATTAATAGGATAAATCAGTGCTGTGAAATCAGGGCTGCAATTAAAGCATCGTGGTGGCATCAAAATCCTGAATTTAAGACAAAATCAAAGCAGTTGGTAGCACAATTCCAGGACATTTATTTTGTTGCCAGTGGTTATTCCTTGGTGCATTTTTCTTCAGTGAATTGAACCACAACTAATTGCACAGTAATCACCCAGGCCCCAAGTTCAGATCATTTTGCCTTCCTAATACTTTGTAGAAATGCTGAATCCATTAACTATCTTCAAATGAGATTATTATTTTTTTAATTAGCAGGATCTTAGCGAGCCATTACAGACACCATCCGTGCTGCCACACGGAACTTTCCTGTTTGCTTAACACCACAAGGGGAAAATGATTTTCAGTCAATCCCAGCGCTGACAGGGCTTTGCAGTCTGCTTTCAAAGTCTGAGAATAAACAGAATTTTCTGACAGGTGAGCAGGCCCGTCTTTGCTCAAGTCATGATTTCCTTTCCAGCGTTTTTAGGAGGCACAAAGTTCCCTGCTGGTATCTATTGATTTATCTCAGTGAGGGGAACTTTGTCAGATCTGCCTCGGCTTTCCCTTGGTGCCTTTGCCTAAGAGGCAGCACCAATCAGCCGGGCTGATAATTCCCCTCTTTCCAGAATTCCTGATGAACCACATCAGCATTTCCCACCGATTTTCAGGGCTCTGCCCTCCCCATCCCACCCCAGCCACTGCAATTTATCTCCATGGCAACTCCAAAATGCTGCCAAGGTGGCCAAAACCCGGGGAATGGGGAGCTGCAGGCGGGGTGGGAGCAGTGGATGAGGAGTAAACACAATATTGAGCTGATGTGCTGTGGAAGGATGGATTTAAAGGTTATGACATTCCTGAAATATCTTCATTTAATAATGAAAACTTCATTATCCAGCCCTCTGCCAAAGTGTTGCCATGGGCCTGCTGCGAGTCCCTGGGCAGATCTTTCACTCTGACAGGAGTTCTCAATTCCAGCATTAGAGCTGGGATGGAGGGGGAGCTGCAGCCGTGCCCTGCCTGTCCGGGGAAATGAGGCACACGCTGCTGCCACGGGCTCATTGTAACCTAATCACTGACACCATCACAAACCAAGGAGGGGTTTTTTTCCTGTCTGAGCTCTGGGGACAAATTAAGTGCTAAACCTTGAATGTTTACCGGGGTTTTATTATTTTATTAAAAAGTAATTCATCTTTATTACGGCCCAGGTTATTATGTTTCACATCATTAAGGCAGCAACGCGTGGAGACCCTACAGCTAATTTGGAGATGCAGCTCTCAGATCTCAGGGTTTTGTTTGGTGCCTCCTTTGTGGCTGTGTGACCTCCAGGAAGGTTTTGTGTGTGAGGTTTCAGAGGTGCTGAGGTAAATGCAGGGCTCTGTGTGCTGGGGGCTCCTGGTGCCCAGCCTGATGCCCAGGCTGCTGTTTGGATCAGCTCCATGATCCGGGGAGGTGCAATCCCAGCTGGGCTTCCTCTCCAGCCACTCAAAAGCAGTGGTTAAATCACTGAATTCCCACCTGGATTCCTCAGCAATCCAGATACACAGTGTGCCTGGGAAAAATCCATTTATTCCTCCATTCCTGTGGCTCTGGGGGACTCCTCGTGCCACAGGCCGGGCTTGGCTTTGCATTTTGGGGTCAGGCAGAGGCAGACCCAGAGTCCCACCCCCATCCCAGGGCAGCAGGAGCTGCAGGAAACACAGCCAGATGTGGATTTGTGGGTGTGCAGAAGCACCTGGACAAGCTCCTTCAGGTGCCTGTGCAGGGAGGGAGGGCAGGGGATGTTCAGAGGGATGATTCAAAAGCAAATCTGCCGGCACTGGGGCTTGTGTACACTCAGCTAAATGAGCTTCAGCCAATTTACTTAAAACTATCCAGGTGAAACTGCTTGTGTAAATGGCTGAAATTAATTTAATATCACTTAAACATATTAATATAAATATTAGTACGTTAAATATTATAATATATTAACTTTATCCCTAAGCAGACAGCTTCTGAACGTAAAACAAATACTTTTTAATCCACTTTGAGAATGTCCAGGCTGAGAATTTCAGCTCTATTAAACCGCAGCAGTGGCAGCAAAGCAAATGCCAGGATAATTCCGTTGACTTTCTTCACTCTTATTAAGTTATTCCCACTTCTGACAGCCCTGCTTAGAGGCAAATTTGGACATCCAGGGGGGGAGCTGGGTGTGTGCTGTGGGGCTGGGCCAGGACATCCTGGGTGTGTTTGTGGTGAGATCACCTCTGTCTCCCCGAAATGCCAGTGGGCAGGGGGGGATCAGCCTCAGGATCAGCCCCGGGATCAGCCTCGGGATCAGCCTCGGGATCAGCCCCAGGATCAGCCCCAGGATCAGCCTCAGGATCAGCCCCAGGATCAGTCTCAGGATCAGCCCCATGATCAGCCTCNAGCCCCACGATCAGTCCCAGGATCAGTCCCGGGATCAGTCCCGGGATCAGCCCCAGGATCAGTGTCAGGATCAGCCCCAGGATCAACCTCAGGATCAACCTCAGGATCAACCTCAGGATCAACCTCAGGATCAACCTCAGGATCAACCTCAGGATCAACCTCAGGATCAACCTCAGGATCAACCTCAGGATCAACCTCAGGATCAACCTCAGGATCAACCTCAGGATCAACCTCAGGATCAACCTCAGGATCAACCTCAGGATCAACCTCAGGATCAACCTCAGGATCAACCTCAGGATCAACCTCAGGATCAACCTCAGGATCAACCTCAGGATCAACCTCAGGATCAACCTCAGGATCAACCTCAGGATCAGCTGCAGCATTTCTGCAGCCCAAGGGAAAAGAACCGCCAGGAGTGCCCTGCTCAGGCTTTTCAAACACAACAATACCCCCACAATAAAAGACAAATGCACTGAAAGGAACAGGCTGCTGCCGGTGTCTGCTTAATCAATGGGCTGTGAAGAGACTGAGGTGATAAACCCACTGTGCTCAGGGCTAATTTTATGCAATGTAATATGTTCATAGGATTAGTCTATTTAAAAAATAATTTCAATCAAACTTTTTAAAATGCAAAGCCGTTCTGCACTGCTCATTTTCAATATATGCCTTAAAACAGATGAGGGAGGCAGAACCAGATCCTTATTATCCATGCATAATTTAAACAATATCATCAACCCAGTATTGATTGCTGACTAATGTGCTTATTAATTAATAGATATCTTTGTGTTAAGTACATTTTTCAGAGCTGCTCTGGGACCATTTAATAAGATAAATGGGGAGTTGCAGCACACGGTGCTTTGTCATTAAATGCAGAAGTTTTATCAGGAAGGCCTGGAAAGCCCTGCCTGGGGTGGCTCTGCTGGGAGGAATGGCCACATCCCAAAAAAAAAGGGAAGTGCAGTGCTGGAATTATGTTTCAGACATCACAAGGGGAAAAAAACCCACTCTGGATTAGACCAGGGAAGGTCCTGGCAAGGAGGGGAGCTGGGAAGGGCCTTGCTCTGTGTTGTGGTGTGATGAACCCCCAGATTCACTGCAGAACCTGTGCAGGGAGGGGATGAGCTGAGCCTGCAGAGGAGACACGAGATCAGAGCCACCCTGAGCTCCTGCCCCACAGATTGTGTGGCTCTGGATGTCTGAATGTCACAGCCCCTTTGCTGTGCCCACAGCCCCTGCTCTGGATGGGTTTATTTGCCCCTGGCTGCCACCCAAACACCCCCAGCCCCTTCCTGGTGAAGATTCTTTCTCCTGTTCTCCCCCCCAGAGCTGTTGGAACTCACTCTGACCCTCCCAGTCCCTGGCAGGGAGGGGAACAGCCCCACCAGTTTGGAGCCCAGCCCCAGTTTGCTCCGTGCCCCCCATCCCAGTGCCCAGACTGCCCTGCCCTGTCTGTGCCAGCAGATTTAACAGCTCCTGGGGCTCCTGAGCACAGCCACGCTGCTGATTCCCATCTCCAGCCCTGCTGCCCTGCCCCACTCAGCCTCTGGAACGATTCCTGGGGCTGTGGCAAGTGTGGTGGAAAGGGATTTGACACCACCGAGGATCAGCCTGTACATATTTAAAATAAATAGATGTGCACATAAAAAAAATTACCCCTATTATTACCCAAGGAGGCAGTGGGAGTACCAGGGGAATGGCTACAGTAACAAAACTTGACACCGGTGATAATAAAAGAGGGAACTAAAGCAAAGAGATCATCCCAGTCTGCCGGGCTTGGAGTGCTTAATCAAAACTGACTTCTACTACTGCAGCTGCAAAAGAAATGTTTCAGGCCTGCCATTAATTTCCATACAATAACCCTCTAATGGGGGAGTTGCTGGGAGAGGAGGGCGATCAATCTGCTCTAATGACACACCAGAGACTCGGGGAAAATGCAAACTTGGAGTAATTTCATGGCAGGTGCAACCTTGGAAAGTACGGCCATTTTTCTGAGTTAATTTGTTCCCCTGATATGTTTGAAATCCGTATTTGTATTTTAAAGGTCTAAAACGCGGGGTGATTAAAAAATATAAGCAGATTTTTGTAAGCTTTTCAAGTGTGGTAGGTGATACATTAATGCCCCTCCTTGGAGCTGGGACAGCTGGAGATCTTCTGTCATGTGTTGCCAAAAAAGAAGGGAACAGGATTGTTCATTCCAGCATTCCCTTTTTGTCTTCAGCCTTCCCACTTCCCTCCCCAGCCTGGTGCTCATTTGTCTCCCAGCTGAATTGATCCCTAATACTGTAGGAAGTAATAATAGTAATAATCATGGTAACTGCTGGCAGTAATAGTTATTATTCTGATTATTGTTAGCACTTACAGTGCTCCGTAATGATAATGATTATTATTGCTACAAGTTTTAAAACACATAAATGAGTTAACTCAGTTCCTGCTACGCTTTGGGTGCTGGCAGCTCTCACACATCTGAAAATTCCAGCTGCAAATCTGAGCAGGGATGAAACATCCTGCCCCGAGGCACAGAGCTCATTTCCCTCGGGGTCTCATCCTCAGAGGACATTTGGGTCACATCTGTGGGGTTTGGCACTGGCACAGGGGGGTGAGGCAGCTCTGGGGTCAAGGAGAGCCTTTCTGGGTGCCCTTTGCTCGGGAGTGGGGCCCAGAGCGGTGTCACTGGCTGTGGGACAGCTCAGCACTGGGACCTGCTGCTCCCAGCTCACCACCCTGGGCCCCCTCCCTTTGGGATCCGTGCCCTGGGAATCCCCTGCTCTCCTGTTCCCCGTTTTCTGACAGCTGCTGGGCTGGGGAAGGGGCTCTGCCCCTCCTGCTCCTGCCGCGGGGGCAGCAGGGTCCTGGCAGAGGGCAGAGGGGGCTCTGGGTGGGAGGTCCAGGCCCCCCAGCTCCCCCATCCCTGCCGCCCATCCCTCCTCTCCCCTGCTGAAATCCAGCCCCACTTATCCTGATTACTCCTTTGCCTCTCTCAGCACTTAAGAACTCCAGCCGGAATCTTAAAAGTATTGAATTTCCAAGGGCTGCAAAGTGCAGGGGCTTTGCATGAGAATCGGTGCCTGCTCTGCTCAGCCGCCTTTGTCCTTCCCCCCAGTGCCCATCTGCATCCTCACATTTGTGCCTTTGTCATGGGCCCTTCGCAGGCAAAGTGTGGGGAGTTTTTTTGGTGGTTTTTTTTACATTAAAAGGTGCCTTTTTTTTACATTAAAAATGCTTTTTATATTCCTGCTGCATTTATGGGATGCTCGTGGCCTCTCTGCCGTGACCTTTGTTACATTCTGGTTCAGATCCCATTTCAAGAACAAACCCTTCCCCACCTGCCCCTGCTCAAAACTCCCGTCCCAGTTGCCCCTCCAACCTTCCCAGGGGTGAACGTGCTTTGCTTTTCTCCTGCTGCCCTCCCCAGCTGCCATCAGCATCCCTGAACTGACCAACAAAACCATTGATGGTCTGAATGAGATCGCAGGAGCCCTGGAAGTTCAGTGATGTCCCCTGAAGTCTGGTCTGCAGGCGCTGCAGTGCAGTTTGTGTTTCATTCCCGATGGATGCATTGCTCTGCAGCGCTGCAGAGCCCAGCGGGCACCGGGGGCCACACCAAACTCAAAACGTCTGAAACGTGCTGGGACTCTCCTCCCCTGGGCTGTTTCTCTGATGATCTCACATAGAACTCGAGCACTCTGTGTTTCTCCCCACTGGATTTTTAAAGCTCTGCTCTGACTTTGCTCTCCTGGAGGAGTTTAAGAAACCCAGTTGGGCTCAGCTTGGCTCTGCTCTCCCCTGAATGCTGATGGCAAAATCTCTGCTCTTGAGCAGCTCTTCACTCCTCTGCCAGGTCCAAAGGGCAAAGTGAGAGGCTCACACAGGGGGGGTTTAAACCTCTTTTAATGCCGTGGATGAAGGTGCTGTGGAACCTCGGGTCTGAATGGGGAGGTTAGGAAACAAAAACTCGGAAAGAAGAGACACTTTTAAACAAGATCAGAGCTGTGGGGAACAGACCAGATTCACCCTGCTGTTGGCCATCATTCCCAGCTGTTGGCCACAGGCTGGGAAGGGCCATCTGCTCTCCCCTGAATGCTGATGGCAAAATCTCTGCTCTTGAGCAGCTCTTCACTCCTCTGCCAGGTCCAAAGGGCAAAGTGAGAGTCACACAGGGGGGGTTTAAACCTCTTTTAATGCCGTGGATGAAGGTGCTGTGGAACCTCGGGTCTGAATGGGGAGGTTAGGAAACAAAAACTCGGAAATAAGAGACACTTTTGAACAAGATCAGAGCTGTGGGGTAAATTCCTGAGGGAACAGAGCAGATTCACCCTGCTGCTGGCCACAGGCTGGGAAGGGCCATGGCCTGGCTTGTGCTGGGCTGTGCTGAGGTGATGAACTGAGCCCTGGATGGAACAGGGCAGGATTTGGGTACAGAACTTGCTGCATCACCATTAGGTGATAAAACTTGGTTGCTGTCTCTCTTGCTTCATCCCCAGCCCCAGCTCCATCCAATGCCATTGGTTTTCTCCTGCAGAATCCGGACACCTCCAGGTCAGACAGATTCCCTGTCAATAGCTGCCAGGCCAGTGCAGAGAACAATTTACAGGAGGGAAGGAGAGCTGGGACTGAGCAGTGCTGGAGGGATAATGCAACGCTTTCCAATCACTTCAAGGTTTTCCCTTCCCCTGCCCTGTTTTCCCTTCCCCTGCCCTGTTTTCCCTGCCTCTCTGGTGATTTAGGACATGGATTTTTGCTCCTTGCCATCCTGCATTTATGTCTCTGTGCTGCTGGTGATCTACAAAGCAAAAAATTCCTGCTGGAATTGCAGTTCCTGAAACTTCCCTGAGCAGCCTGGGATAGGAGAGGCTTCCAACACAATCCAATCTGGGATTCCCTTCACCAAATAAACGAGGGCTGGCTCTGAAATCCAATTTGCACCCCCGATCACTCAGCACAACCCCTTCCCCTCGTGCTGGGAGCTTTCATTCCCATCTCCCACAGGATGCCAAACCCTCTCCCTGTCCATCCAAAGGCAAGGACCTGTAAAAGGCAATTCAATTTCACAGGCCATAAACTTATACATCCACTTCTTGCATTTCTCCCCTTTTTGTTTACGATTTCAGAAAAATCTCTTAGCCTGCAATCTATATATATTTTTTTTCTCTCTCTCTCTCTCTAAACACCCACAGTGCAAAGCTGAGTTCCAACCACTTGTTCACTGAGGAAAACTTCAGCAAAAGCTGGCTGAGTTTGCAGAGAGGCTTTGTGGAGGTGGGTGGCAGGCAGGGAACTTGGGCTCTGTTCCCATCAGAGGCAGCTTATGGATGCAAGCAGAAGGAGCAGCCTTGGGAAATCCTCTTCCCATCAATTTTTATCGCTGCTCAATAACTCCCTGAGCCATCCAGCAGCAATAATGTCGGGTTTGAAGCAGTGCTTTTGTCCACGGGAAGTGGTGGGTTTGAGGAAATCCAGCTTTTCCCTCCTTCC
>VWYE01011485.1:48247-61453 GCA_013398995.1 Alaudala cheleensis
TGATGGCAAAATCTCTGCTCTTGAGCAGCTCTTCACTCCTCTGCCAGGTCCAAAGGGCAAAGTGAGAGGCAGACAGGGGGGGGTTTTAAACCTCTTTTAATGCCGTGGATGAAGGTGCTGTGGAACCTCGGGTCTGAATGGGGAGGTTAGGAAACAAAAACTCGGAAATAAGAGACACTTTTGAACAAGATCAGAGCTGTGGGGTAAATTCCTGAGGGAACAGAGCAGATTCACCCTGCTGCTGGCCACAGGCTGGGAAGGGCCATGGCCTGGCTTGTGCTGGGCTGTGCTGAGGTGATGAACTGAGCCCTGGATGGAACAGGGCAGGATTTGGGTACAGAACTTGCTGCATCACCATTAGGTGATAAAACTTGGTTGCTGTCTCTCTTGCTTCATCCCCAGCCCCAGCTCCATCCAATGCCATTGGTTTTCTCCTGCAGAATCCGGACACCTCCAGGTCAGACAGATTCCCTGTCAATAGCTGCCAGGCCAGTGCAGAGAACAATTTACAGGAGGGAAGGAGAGCTGGGACTGAGCAGTGCTGGAGGGATAATGCAACGCTTTCCAATCACTTCAAGGTTTTCCCTTCCCCTGCCCTGTTTTCCCTTCCCCTGCCCTGTTTTCCCTGCCTCTCTGGTGATTTAGGACATGGATTTTTGCTCCTTGCCATCCTGCATTTATGTCTCTGTGCTGCTGGTGATCTACAAAGCAAAAAATTCCTGCTGGAATTGCAGTTCCTGAAACTTCCCTGAGCAGCCTGGGATAGGAGAGGCTTCCAACACAATCCAATCTGGGATTCCCTTCATCAAATAAACCAGGGCTGGCTCTGAAATCCAATTTGCACCCCCGATCACTCAGCACAACCCCATCCCCTCGTGCTGGGAGCTTTCATTGCCATCTCCCACAGGATGCCAAACCCTCTCCCTGTCCATCCAAAGGCAAGGACCTGTAAAAGGCAATTCAATTTCACAGGCCATAAACTTATACATCCACTTCTTGCATTTCTCCCCTTTTTGTTTACGATTTCAGAAAAATCTCTTAGCCTGCAATCTATATATATTTTTTTTCTCTCTCTCTCTCTCTAAACACCCACAGTGCAAAGCTGAGTTCCAACCACTTGTTCACTGAGGAAAACTTCAGCAAAAGCTGGCTGAGTTTGCAGAGAGGCTTTGTGGAGGTGGGTGGCAGGCAGGGAACTTGGGCTCTGTTCCCATCAGAGGCAGCTTATGGATGCAAGCAGAAGGAGCAGCCTTGGGAAATCCTCTTCCCATCAATTTTTATCGCTGCTCAATAACTCCCTGAGCCATCCAGCAGCAATAATGTCGGGTTTGAAGCAGTGCTTTTGTCCATGGGAAGTGGTGGGTTTGAGGAAATCCAGCTTTTCCCTCCTTCCTGCAGCCAGGGCTGTCGTTTTCCCTTTGAGCAGCTCCCGTTTGCTCCTCTTTGAGCATAAAGGAGCCCCAGATTTAACACAGGCAAATCCTGTGGCATTTCAGAGCGATGGAAATGCAATTTTTGCCATCTGGAAGCCCCGGCTCTAACGAGTCCCCGTGACTCCCGTGCCTTGCCCGTCCCATTACTCTTCACCTCCGCTCATAAACCTCCACCTCGAAAACAATGTAATTTAATTAGGCTGCGGAACGAGGCCGCCGCCGTCACACTCGGTTAAACCGAAGCACTTGGTAAATCCCATTGTCATTGGAGCTGGAAATAACAAATGTTCCATCAGCAGCCTCACTTTGGGGGATTTGGGGGAGAGGGGCTGCGGGGTCCCGCTGGGGTGGGACCCTGGGGACAGCAGAGTCCGAGGAGGGGGACACAGCCCCCGTGGCCATGGCAGGAATTCCTGATGGAATTGCTGATGGAATCCCTGTGCAAATCCACGACAAGGAGACAACACCGTGGTCCGAGGAGGGCGCAGGAGGAGGGAGGTGGCAGCGGGGCTGGAATGTCCCTCCCGTGTCCCTCGGTGTCCTGGGGACAGAGCAGGGGCCAGCCTCCAGCAGCTCAGCGGCTCTGGGTTTCAGGCACACCCAGAACATTCTGACACGTGGAACACAAAGGTTCTGAGTGTGCACAGCTCCCTGAGCTGCTGCCATCCTCACCCACCACTTCCAGGCTCGCTTTTGGAGCCCTGCACCTCTCCCAGCTCACCCATGTCCTGCAGCAGCACCACAGCTGGCTCATCCTGTCCCTTAAATGTTCCCACACCACAAAAAAAGGGAAAGCAAAAATCCTAAGGATACCTGAATCTTTTGGGGAAAAAAACCAACCAACCAACCAAACGAAAAAAAACCCCAGAACACAAATAAAGTCATCTTGGTTTGAAGTTCACGAATATTTTGGAAGGCAAATGGATGGGAAGAGTTTAGCCTGCAAACACTTATTTGTCATGCAGCCTGACTGCTGCTTTTCAACATGCTTTGATCCTCTGCAGTTTTTTTGGCCCAGGCATTAGATAATGCTTTAGAAGCCATTAGAAAAAATGGTGACAATTGAAATGCTTTGAAAAATGACAGTTTGATAGTCTAATAATAGCCCCTACACTGATCTGGAGAAGGTTTTCTGTTCTGTTTTTTGTGATATTCATTATGTACAGTGCATTTCAAAACGTCCTTTTCTCCCCAGTAAATAATTTAACCCTCTCACGACCTGCAGCCCTGCAAATGTGGAGCACAGAGCTGGAGATGTGTGCGGGTTTACAGAGGTGTGTGCTCCATGAAGAGCTGCTGGAAGGTGCTGTGATGCTGAGACGAGGGGAAACAGAGGAGAGGGCAATAATCTGTGTTTTTGGAGAGGGCTGGCCGTGCAGAGTGAGGGCTCCACTCCTGCAGCCTCTCCAGGAAGGTTTCCCACAGGATAAAAAACACATCTTTGGAGGGTGAGGTGGCTGGGAGCCGGCGTTCCATCGCAAGAGCTTGTTTTTGCAAGATGTTATTTGGCAGCGATAAATGAGCAACTTTCAAGCCTCAGAAGTGATTAATTTCTCACTGGAGCTGTCTCTGAGCCTGTCACAGCCTGACAATCCTGACATAAGTGTCATTTATAATGTCACAAGTCTATTCCCCATAAATGTCATTACACAATTACTCCGAGGATGAGGAGAGCTTCACCGGGGGAAGAGCGTCTGGTATTAAGTCAATTACAGATCTTAATGTTATTGTTGGGTTGTCCCCCCTCACACAATTACTCGGTCTCTCACCCGTTCGTTTTGTGCAAATTAGCAATTATTTATTGCAGTGATAGCACCAGGTAGGGCTGGTGAGAGCTGAGGCACAGCCCCCTCCGCAGGGCTGATCTCCGGTGAGGATGAGGAGCTGTGACACCGAGCCCTCTCTGCCCTGCGCCCCCAGCTCCTCTCTGCCCCTCTCTGCAAGGCCCCGGCGTCTGGGGGAGGAGATAAATCCTGCGTGTGCTTTGATAAAGATGCCTGGTTTAATGAGGGGGACTTTTTTTTTGTGCCTCTGAACAAAAGCGGCTCCCTCTTGTCGGAGGGACAGAGGAGCTCAGCGAATTCCCCTGCGCTGCACCTCAATTGTGCCTTAAAATTGGCATCAATGGAGCCTTCATTTAGTTCTAACAGGCTTTCATCCTCCTTGGCGCAGGCACAAACAGTTCCCAGGCTGGGCTCGGTGCAGGAGGAGATTTGAATGAATTCTGCAGCCAAGGTGTGGTGACGGAGCCGGGAGAGGAGCAGGGCTCTGGGGCAGTGCCAGCTCCCCGCCTCTCCCGGGACACTCCCGGGACCTGAGCCCATGGTTTGCCTGGAGATCACTCAAATCCAGCTCCATTTCTGAGCTGGGGATGGAGCTGCCTCTGAGGATGAGGGCAGAGATTGGTTCTGAGGGCTCCGAGCCTCGCTGTGCTGGCTTTGGCAGGGAGCAGCACTGTGGCACCACAATCCGACTCACAGACGTGGAAATGTGGAAAAAGGCCAGGAATTTCCATGATAATCCTCCAGATTTGCACCAAGACAACTGAGCTGAGGATCAGGCCTTTCTAAATTGCTCCCTTTGCCTGTTTGCTATTCTGGGAAGCCATTGTTCTCAAAGGGACATCTTTAAAGCAAAAGCTGGGAGAATAATTTATTTGCGAATAATTTATGCAGTGATTGATGGGAAAAGCTGCTGAATAAATAATTCACTGAATGCTAATGGAACATCAGAGATGGCCGAATAATGAAAATGTTTATTTGCAAATAATTTATTCAAAGAAAAATGCTGAAACGGATCAGCTCAATTATTCGTGGTGAGTAATCCAGTCACTCAGGCAGCCCACCGTGACATGTCGTACAGAGATGCCTTCCCCGACAAAAGCAGGGCTCCAGGTACACGAGCCCTGTTTGCTCTGATCTCCTGCTCTCCAGCAGGAGCAGTCATGAGGAGAGGTTGGCTGAGAAAGTCCTCAAACTGAGCTCAGACTAAAAGCTGAGCCCTGAGTCTGAGTGATGGGAGTTTTGAATCAGCACCACCCCAAATTTATTGTCAATAACAGCAGCTCGATTCTGGAGCTCTCCCTGCGACTCTGAACTTTGCATGGTTTATAAAAGCAGGGACTGGGGAGAGAGTCCTGATCATGGAATTATGGAGTGTCCTGAGCTGGGAAGGACCCCCAGGGATCAGAGTCCAGCTCCTGGCCCTGCACAGACCCCCCCAAATCTTCCCCAAATCCCACCCTGGGCACCCCTGGCAGCTCCATCCAGAGGCTCCTGGAGCTCTTGATGCTGTGCCCATTCCCTGGGCAGCTCCAACACCCTCTGGGGGAAGAACCTTTGCCCAACATCCACCCTAAAAGCTCAGGCTTCACCCACAGGGTGGTATTTTGGACATGAGCTCTGCAAACTTCAATTCTAAACCAGCACCGATGGCAGCAGAAGGAAAATTCAGCTTTTGTCACTGATGTCCCTTGTGTGGCACATGCTGGGAGGGCTCAGGCTCGGGGGGCCCAGGCAGGGACCCCTCACAGGGCAGGTCCTGCAGGTCCTCAGCGGCTCCATTTGCCAGAGGAGACCTTTCCTGCCTCCCTGCAGCTGTACAGTGGGGCTCAGGTGCTCCTGGAAAATTGAAGCGATTTTGTGATGATACTGGAGCTAATACCAGAAAAATCTAAATTACATTTTAAAAGGAACCTACCCTTTTATCTTTTAACCTTAGGCCTCCCCCTCTCATGCAGAAAAATCAATCTTGACTAATCTACTGACCAAGTAAAAGTGAAAAGGGGAACCCATATAATCATGTACTTTATCTTCTTTAAATATTTTTTTACAGAAGAGGAACTCATATAAACACCTACTTTATCTTCTTTAGGACATGTTTTACTGAGAAGCTCAGCAGAACATCCAAAGCTTCCTCATGGCTCTTAGGAGAAAACCCCATTGTCCTGAAAGAATCCATCACTGCTCCTGAGGGAGTTTGGGGAGGAGCAGGGAACAGATCCCTCCCAGCCCTGGGGGTGTTGGAGGCAGCTCCACCTCGCAGCTCTGCTCTTGTCTGGCAGAGGGATTCCCAAAGTCTGGCAGGACACACAACTGCAGGGATGGGCAACTGGGGGGTCAGCGGGAGCCAGGGGCACGTGAGCTGCTGGGGGTTGGAACCAGCTGCGGGAAAAACTGTTCTCATCACTTTATTTCTTTATTATTGATCTGTTTCAAATGGCTGGCACTCATAGCAGGAACGTCTCCTTCAGCAGAATCCCTCTACTCATCCACCTGGGGGGTGGAAAGGAGACCCTGTGGGACACCAGTGCAAAGGCAGCTCTGCCCTGACCCCTTCTCTCAGGAATCGCCTCTTTCCCTCAGTTACTGTCCCTGTTTCTCCTCTCCAGTAGCTTTGCTTTGGGCAGGGTTTGTCACCAGCACAAACACAACCCCAGGCAGTGGAACTCCGGCCTCTCTGCTCTCCCTGGATGGAGAGGGGAGCTCTGGGACAATAAAAGGCTTTGTCTTTTATTTTTAAAACTTTTCCAAGCTTCTGATCAGATGTAGATCAGGCTTTGGGCCAGGTTTTGAGTTGTTGCATCTCTTGTCCAAAACGTTCTGCTTGTGCCTGGCTCAAAGCCAAGCCCTCACTTTCCATGAACCGCTCAGAGCTGCAATCCCAGGAGCAGCTCAGGTCACCTGGCCCATCCCTCACTGCTCCATCATCTCGTTCTCCCCATTTCCTGCCCTGATCTGGGTGAGGAGGTGACATTTCCAGGAGCAGGAGCAGTAAATCCTGAGCTCTGTGTGTGTGTGCACAGGGTGGGAGCGTGGCCGGAATGCTGACGAGGGGAATGTCAGGAGAGACCTTGGAGTTCTCTGGGACCAGGGGCAGCAGAAAGGGCTTTCCTTGGGGATGGGGGTCCATTGCTCCTCTGAGGAGCTGAGCTCCCTGTCCTGGGGCAGGCAGGGAGCAGAGGATGAGCTCAGCTCAGGAGGGCTAAGTTTGGCAGGGCAGGAGCAGCAAACCCCCGGGAGTGGTGTGTGGGTGTGAGGATCAATCACAGGGGTGAAACCATCGGTGTCTGAGCTCTCAGACCTGCTGCCACTGGGCTGGGGCAGAGATCCTGAGCTCCCAGAGCCCTCCCAGGGGCTCTGCAGAGGCACAGGGGGCACCCGAGGCTGTGCCTGCCCCACCCTGCCCCGAGAACCTGCAGCAAACCGGGTTTGGGGCCACATCTCCATCCTCTTCAGCTGCCCTGCCTGGAACTAAAAATACCAGAGCAGAGCTGAGGACCTGCTCTTCCATTTCCTTTGTGATTCCACCCAGCCACAGCAGAAGCTGCTCGGCGCTGTTTTGTTCTCCACATCCCTGGCTGTATTAGCACTGTCAGGATCCCTGATGTATCACCTTGCAGGGAGTCTAAAAGCTTGTCAGTGCCTTACTTTGCATTTTTGTTCTGGGTTCAAAGCTGAAGGCACAGCTGAACTGGATTCTTTTCTCTGCGCTGCTGAAAGAAACGTAAGAGAAATCTCATTTTTAAAAAGTATGAAAGGACCATAAAAATAAGCCTTTCACTAAGCTGATCAACTCAGGCTCTGTACAGCAAAAAAAGGATTCAGAATGAGTAGGTGATAATACAGGCTTTGGTTTGTGGGAAATGAATTAGAGATGGAATTTGAAAGGACTATTTCATTTAGGTGTTTTGGTGGCATAAACCCAGCCACTACATGTAGAGTGCAGCAAGCTTAAATATTATTTAAAAATTAATTCATATTTTTAGTATATAATTTTTAATTAACTTGCTGTAGCTATCTTGTTAAATGTCAATTAAATCTGGGAGCATTTCTCACCGGTTTCCTGTATTCATAAAATGTAATTATACAGCCATTGCTCATGTAGCCTTTATTATTGGGATAATCTACAGCTAAATATATCTCTTCCATACTAATTATACACCACTAAGTGCTATATTGATGATCAGTAATTGATTTAGCACCAGCAATTGTCGTGTTACCTCTTGAAATGTCAACCTGAAGTGTTTGGAACTGGAAGTTGTGGCTGGGGCTGAGCTTTGCTGCCAGCTCCTGCTGGTGCCAGGAGGGTTCCTGTGTGTCCAGTGTGAGCCAGCTCCTCCCTCCCCCCTCGCTGTGGGAATCCAGAGGNGTGAACTCCACGCTGGACAGAAAGAACTGAGAGATGAGATTTGTAAAATAAACATCTTCAAACTGCAATCCAGACGTTCTCTGATTCCTTCTTTGAAGCATGGGCAGGTGAGAAGAAAGATTTTACACTGCCGGGGTTAATCCCAAAAGGGTGAACTCCGACACTCGCTGCCTGGATGATGTTTCCTGCCCCATCAGTGTGATTTGGAGCCTTGAGCCCATTCCTTGCCAGCCCAGGCTGTGTCAGTGTTGATGCTGATTTTATCCCAACAATGATCTCCCCTTGCCCTGTGGCTTTGCATCGCCCTCTGCCCAGCACAGCCTCAGCAGAGGAGCAGCAGCCTCTGCCTTTTCCCCCCATTTGTGCTTCCCCCTCTTGCTGGGAGTGATATTTAAATGAATCCACACTCTGCGCTCCTTTCCCTTTGCTCCCCTGTTTCCTGAGGCAGCCAATTTCATAGATCTGGGAAATGGAATCAATATGAAGGTGGATTGTCCTTGTGAGACCCTGTTAATATCCCAGGAGAGCAGGCTGGGTACGCCAGGATTAAGGGAAGGGAAAATGACTGAGGGCAGAGTTCTTTGGAGGGCTGTTTGTGTGCACACGATGGACAAATACTGAAATGTGGCAAACAGGATCCAGGGGTTTGTGTGGCTTTAATTGAAACCATTTGTAATCTTCATTCTCTTAAATGACACTTTTTATCTTCCTTGGGATCACATGGTGGGTTCTGCTGCACACTGAGTTCATAAAATATACAAAAATGCAGTGTTCTTTGGAGAAAATTCATTTTGAGTGATGGGGTGGGGATGGCAATTCAAGTAATAACTCTGAGTGATATAAAAATGAACCCATTCTTCAGAATGTTAAAGCTCTGCAGAGCTCTGTGGCCACCACCAGCTCATTTCCATTTTGCATGGGAACAAATTCTCCAAAACTCAGTGAAAGACCTGCTTATTTGTGAGGAACTTTTATTATTGATTCACTGGGGACAAACTTTCCTGGCTTGCTCAGAGCGTTCCCTGTGAGTGGGGGGAATGTGTTTGCTCACAATTCTCCCTCAGTGCTGGTGCTTTCATAACCAGAGTTCATTAGAAATGAAACCTTAATTGAATTAGGCCGGTTGGCCTTGGGGGAGCAATCAGGAGAAGCAGAAATGTTCTTTCTGAGGGGACAATTCTGCTTCTCCCTGGGCTGGGGGAGCCTCCCCTTGCCCAGCCCCTCTCCAGGGACGCTCCCAACTCTTGGTCACTCCCATTTTTCTGTCGATTCTCTCTTTGAATTCTGTTTTTGCCTCCTCTTTTTGACCTCAGTTGGTTTCTTTTTCTGCTGCCAAGCAGCCCCAGCAGCTGGCCTGGCCCTGCTGCAGTGCTGGGATGTCCCTGCTGCCAGGGCTGGCTGTCCCTCTGCTGTCCCTTGGTGCCACTGGCGGAGGGGATGGACCCTCCTGCCCTCATCTCTGCCCGTCCCCTCCTCAGGAACATCGATCCACAATGAGCAGCAGGATCCCAACTTCCCAACCCTCAGAATTGGGGATTTGCTGTGCTTTCAGTGAAACTCTCTGCAGTTTCCATCGTGGTGAGAGTGGGCAGGAGGAGCCCTGAGTCGTGATGAGTCTCCTCATTAGCTGTAATTGGAATTCTGCCCTCGTTCCCTCTCAAAATGCTCCGATAATCCTGCACGAGGCCTTTCCCCAGGGCAGGGCTCTCCCCATCAGCTCCTCAGCTGCAGCAGGGATCTGCAGTCCAGGTGGGAGAGGAGACCAGGGAGCTTGGCCAGGCCTGGAGGGAAGGAGAGGGAGGAGAAGGGGATTTGGAGACAAGGGGTTGGAATAAGGAGAGGTGCAGGAACAGCCAGGGTGAAGATGGTGAAGATCAAGTATCCAAGATTAGAGCTCTAGGAGTTCTCTCTCTGTAGCATGTGGTGGAATTTTACCCAATTTGCAATCTTGGCATTTGCCTTTCTATTTTTTTTTTTTTAATTTTTTTAATAGATGCTCATATATTTACCAAATTCTAGAAAGAAGAAAAGGAACTGGAAGTTCCACGGATTCAGTGTGTGTAACAAAAACCTGGTACCACAAATTCCCTGTGAGTATTTCAGGATAAAAAGGCAGAGAGAAATCAGATAAATGCATCAAAAGGAGTCAGCTGTCTGCCAAAGCTCGTTTTAAATATCAAATTAGAATATAATGGCACAGTTTCCATGTCAAATCAGGGCTTCATTGGCAGGTAGAGGAAGGTGACACAGCTCCGAGTCCTCCCACACCCCTGGGTAAGGAATCACAGAGTGTTGAATGGAATAAAAGCAATTTTGGGACCAAATGCAGGCTGAGATGGACATTGCTGATGTCCAGACAGGGGAGTGGCTCCTGTGGGTGGCTCTGGTCACTCCCAGGTGACACCTCTGAGCCACGGGCTGGCCCTGGTCACTCCCAGGTGACACCTCTGAGCCATGGGCTGGCCCTGGTCACTCCCAGGTGACACCTCTGAGCCACGGGCTGGCCCTGCCTCTGCCTCTTGTGCCCCTGGCGGTGGGCAGAGGGCTTGGATCAGCCTGGGGGTGTTTATTTGGGGTGTCCTGGCTGCTCTGAGCCCCTGATCTGATGTCAGTGATTGCCCAGAAATGCTGAAGTTGTTTCTCCCCTCACCAGCAGTGAGGAGCTCATGAGCAGATGAGATATTTCAGGTATTCCATAGTGGTATTTTTAAAAATGTTTTAAATTTTTTAAGTTTTAAATTTTTATTTTTGACTTCTGATCTGCGAGGATTGGGCAAACATCGCTGATCTGCTCCTGGAACCACCACAGCTCAAAGCACCGCTGGAGTTTGGGCTCCACCTAGGCCTGGGGCAGGGAGGGAAACCCAAAAGGGAAAGCAAAAGTGATCCAGTGGGATGTGGAATCACCCTCCCACTGCTCTGGGGGATGTCCCCTGGTGGGAAATCCCTGGGGACTGACACAGGGAGGGCTCTGGGAGCCTGCACACAAAGATGAGCAGCCTGGCTGGTGATTTCTGAGACAATTCCCAAGCAAGAGGCAATTTCCAAGGGGCTCCCAGCACCAGCCCTGCTTTAGGTGCAGTTCAGGGCTGCATCTCCTTTGGAAAGGGAGGGGGAAGACGAAGAAAATGGAAATATTTCATTGCAGGCTGAAGATATATTGCTGTAATATTTCTGCTGCTCTGGTCTCTATTCCCTGCTGGCAGTCCCGGCTCTCCAGTAGCTCTGGGCTGTCTGTCAGAGCCTCCCTCCCTCACTCACTGAATATTTGTTAACTCCAACGATTGGAGGCAAACAGGGAGGTGCTGCGCTGGAAAAGGGTTTTTCAGATAACTGCCTGAGGCACCAGACATTTTGGAATCAAAATCTGCAAAGCAGAGTCATTATTTCTGTTGTTTTTGTGCCTGCTTTTACTCTCTTTCTTATTGACAAATGTTCCTTAACCCATCTTGCTGTGGGTGGTTTTCTTCACATTTGCACTTTGCAGAGCTGTTAAAAAAAGGAAAGAAGAAAGAAAAAGACTTTATTTAACCATCTTGGCAGCGTGTCCTCACCCTTTGCTGCCTCTTTTATTTTTGACTTCTGATCTGTGGACAGAGACTCCGGAATCTGCAGCTTTCCCTGGGAGGTGGGAGTGGGAAGTGTCTGGGACAAAGGGGGGGTTGAAGGGGAATTTTTCTTCAGCTCCCTCTGGCAAAGTGTCAAACAAATCCCAGCGCCCACCTTGCTGAAGGAACCACCTCCAGGTGTGCAAATCCCCTCCCCGAAGGGATGTTCCAGCTCGGCAGAGGCTCCTCAGGGCAGGGAGGAGCATCCCTGGAAGGACGAATGGAGATGGGAGAATCCATCCTGTGGGGCAGAGGCTGGATTTGGATGGTCCTGGAGCTCTTTTCCAGCCTCGATGGTTCCGTGGTTCCTCCCGTGGGGCTGCGGTTGTGGTGACACCCCAGGGCTCGGCTCAGGGCCCCCGAGGCTGTCAGAGCTGCTGCTGCTCACGGGGTGGGGTTCAGGGTGTGGGAAACACGGAGCAAGGGAATAAAACCCTGGGGAAAACAGGGAAAAGGATAAGGAGGAAATGACAGAGCTGGGACTGCACAAGTCGATGGTCCTGATGACCTCGGGAGGGGTCTCAGGTGCCTGGAAGGAATTCAGGGTTATTCACGTAATGAGAATAAAATAAAATAAAATAAAATAAAATAAGATAAAGAAAAGCAAAAGGGATGTGAGGCTGAGAGGAGCAGGCAATGTTTCCTTGCAGCAGTGATAATCTGCTCTCCCTCTGGCAGCAGCTCGGGGCTGAGCAACCTCTGTGAGCCCCACAAATCACGGGCAGGATGAGTGTGAGTCCCACAAATCACGGGGAGGGTGAGTGTGAGCCACACAAATCACGGGCAGGAGGAGTGTGAGCCCCACAAANNNTGTGAGCCCCACAAATCACGGGCAGGATGAGTGTGAGCCCCACAAATCACGGGCAGGATGAGTGTGAGCCCCACAAATCACAGGGAGGATGAGTGTGAGCCCGGGCTGTGTGCTCCTGCCGGGGACAGTGACAGAGAGCTCTCCTGGGACCGCCTCTCCTCCACCTCAAGAGCCTCGGAGCAGGTCCTGAGCGAGGAGAGCTTTCCTGGGAGAGCGAGCGTTTGTCATCAGCTCTGCTCGGAAGGCGCAGCCGAGTTTTTGGTTAGACAGCCCTCCTGAGGCACCTCGCACTGCTGCAGCTGCTCCAGCGCTGCCGGGGAGCGCAGAGATCCCGTCCTGCAGGCAGCAGCGGCCTGGGGGTGGCTTTGGGCACTGCTCAGAGAGGGAACGCTCCCGGGACACGGAAACTCCCGGCGAAGATGATGAAGATCAAGATTAGAGCTCCGGGAGTTCTCTCTCTGTAACATGCGGTGGAATTTTACCCAATTTTTCCCCAAGGTGATGGGCAAGCTTTGTTACAGCCCTGCCTGTTCCCTGTGTGCCAGCACATCCCAGCAGCAGCTCGGGGGTTGTTTTTACCCCACTCTGCAGCGCCTCAATCACGATGCCCACAGGGGATATGTGGGAGATGGGGGTTTATTGTGAGCTGAGCAAACCCCAACAGCCCCATCTCGGCACAACGAGGGGTTTCAGGCACGGGAGAGGGGCAGGGAAATCTGGAATGGGGGTTCCTGCGGCCAAACTGGAGCAGAGAGGGGAGGCTCAGATTTGGGGCTGAGCTCTGCTGCTGGGCTGGGCTCTGCTCAGATCCCTTCACATCCCAGGGCCCAACCTGGCTTCACTCTCACAGGCAGAGGTGAAGTTTTAATTACTGTGCTGCAATAAACTGGGTGTGACACGTAAATATTGCAAATGTCACAATTCCCAAACTCACAGCAGCAAATTTCTCTGCTTGTTTCCATCCTGAGCGAGGACGAGCAGTTTGGTTTTTTATTTTCTTTCCAATTGGGTTGCTGCTGTAATAGAAATATTATCCTGGCAGCCAAACTTGCTCTCCCACCTAATGCATTTTCAACTTTTTAGTGCTGATTTCGGGAGATGTGGCTGCTGCAATTTGCAGCTCTCAGGAAGTGATGCATTATGAGAGCACCTCGTGGTGAGCTCCCTGCAGCTCACGGCTTCTCCCTGGGGTTTATTTGTGCTC
>VWYE01011485.1:71597-86718 GCA_013398995.1 Alaudala cheleensis
AGCTCTGTTCCGGCTCTGTCCCTGCCCTGTCCCTGTGTCCCTGCTGTCCCTGCCCTATCCCTGCTGTCCCAGTTCTGTCCCTGCCCTGTCCCTGCCCTATCCCAGCTCTGTCCCTGCTGTCCCTGCCCTGTCCCTGCTGTCCCAGCTCAGTCCCAGCCCTGTCCCTGTGTCCCTGCCCTGTCCCAGCTCTGTCCCAACTCAGTCCCAGCTCAGTCCCAGCTCTGTCCCAGCTCTGTCCCTGTGTCCCTGCCCTGTCCCTGTGTCCCTGCCCTGTCCCTGTGTCCCTGCCCTGTCCCAGCCCTGTCCCTGTGTCCCTGCCCTGTCCCAGCTCTGTCCCAACTCAGTCCCAGCCCTGTCCCTGTGTCCCTGCCCTGTCCATCACTACAGGAGGTGGCAGGAGGCAGCGGAGGCTCAGCCCTGCTCAGACTCGCCCCGTGTGCGAGGGGAGGAGGGGATGGAGACATCACCTCATTAACACCTCGCTGTGATCACACGGGGCTGCGGGGCTCCGGGCTCGATGTTTTCCAATTCAAAGGAGAGGAGAGCAAATTTACGGATGATGACTTGATTAAATTTAAATTACTACAGAAATATCGAGGCAAGGCTGCGGTGGTGACAGGAAAATCTCCTTCAGCTTTTCTTGCCCTTTACCCAGGGTTTCAGTGAGGTCCATGAGGAGAGGAGAACCTGCAGAGTTTCCCTCCCTTCGTACTTGAATTTGTTTTTACACCATTTTTATTTCAATTCCTAAACATTAAAATTCTTTTTTTTCTTTTCTTTCCTTTTATTTTTTTTTTATTTATTTTTTTTATTTACAGCAATGAAAAAAAAAAAATCTTTGAAAATAGCCAGGAAGGGATTTCTTAGGNGGGAAGGGAATTCTTAGGAAATTTCTTAGGAAGCTTTTTTTTGCACTCAGATTGTCCTAACCCGGAGGTTCAAGTCAACAGAAATCCAGAACTGACAGAAATGTTGGCAAACACACCAATGATGAGTTCTGTGCTGCCGTTCCTCTCATCTTGAGGGAGCCATAAATGGCCCGGGGCTGTGGAGGAGGGAGGGGATTGTTGGTGCTTCAGGGTCTTTCACTCACCGTGAATAGCTCCGAGTGTTATCAGAAATTCCAGTCTCAATTTCATCCTGGAGCAGAGATAATGGCCACGTCCCAAAAGATGCTTTCACAGAAGGCACTAATTATCCGTCCTTTGTCAGAGCCTCACCGGGGCTCGCTGACTGATAACCTCCCCTCTCCTTGGAAATCTCCTCCCCCAGAGCAGGGCTCGGCTCTGCAGAGCCGATTTGAGGGAGGTGTCAGTGCCAGGCCGAGGTAAATCCTGAATAAAGGAGCTCATTTCCCGGAGCCGCTGCCTGGCACCTCTCAGGAGCTCCCTGGGGAGGCACAGCAGGGCTGGGCTGGGCTGGGCTGGGCTGGGCTGGGCTCTGGGCTCAGCTGGAGCCGGGGCAGGGCAGGCAGCGGGGAGTGGAGCTGGACCAGACACCCCTGGAGAAGCTGCCAGTGCCAGGAATTGCAAAAAAATGGGAAAAGACCTTTGAGATCATCCAGCACAACCATTCCCCAGCGCTGCCACCACTGCCCCGTGTCCCCAGGTGCCACATCCACAGGGATTTTTAATCCCCTCAGGGATGGGGACTCCAGCGCTGCCCCGGGCAGCTGTGCCAGGGCTGGGCAGCCCTTTTGGCAAGGAAACTTTTCCTAAAATCGAGAGGAAACTCCCCTGGGAAAGCTGTCAGTGGTCCCCAGAGGGGTTTTTAATAGAGATTTGGGCCTGGCTGCTCTTGCTCCTGGCCTTGCTCAGGTCCTGCTGCAGTGCTGTGGGTTCCTGGTTCCCCTGAGATTCCCAGATTTGGGACCCCCAGTGCCCCTGGCAGCTCCTGTTTGCTCTGGAGACTCCCAGATTTGGGAATCTCCTGTGCCCTGAGTGCCCCTGGCAGCTCAGCAGAATCAGGGCAGCTCCTGTTTGCTCTGGAGAATCCCAGGTTCAGGAATCTTCTGTGCTCCCAGTGCCCCTGGCAGCTCCTATTTGTCCTGGAGAATCCCAGGTTGAGGATCTCCTGTGCCCTGAGTGCCCCAGGCACCTCCTGTTTGTCCTGGTTCCCTTGAAATTCCCAGGTTTGGGAATCCCCAGTGCCCCCAGTACCCCTGGCAGCTCAGCAGGATCAGGGTAGCTCCTGTTTGTCTTGGAGACTCCCAGGTTTGGGACACCCAGTGCCCCTGGCAGCTCCTGGAGACCCTCAGATTTGGGAAATCTCCTGTGCCCCTGAGTGCCCCTGGCAGCTCAGCAGAATCAGGGCAGCTCCTGTTTGTCCTGGGGACCCCCAGATTTGGGACCCCCAGTGCCCCTGGCAGCTCTTGCTTGTCCTGGTTCCCCTGAGATTCCCAGATTTGGGACCCCCAGTGCCCCTGGTTGCTTTTGTTTGTCTGGGAGACCCCCAGGTTTGTTACCCCAGTGCCCCCAGTGCCCCCAGTGCCCCTGGCAGCTCCTGTTTGCCCTGGACACCCTCAGGTTTGTTACCCCAGTGCCCCTGGCAGCTCCAGTTTGGCCAGGCAGGCTCTGCTGCCCCCCAGTCCATCCCATCCCTCTCCCCGGCAATCCCACTCCAATCCCAGGTTCCTGGGTGCAGGACGGAGGCACACGGTGCTGAGGAATGATGATAAATGCCGATGCTGCTCCTCGGGGCCATCCATCAGCGGGCACTGCCCCGAACGAGCTGGGGGAGGCAGCTCCAGTGAGCTCCAAACCTGCCGGGGCCGCGCTCCTCAAGGGCTGCGCTGCTCATTTCGCCACGGACAGACATTAATGAAGGTAATTGAAGATGTTATTAGGGGAATGTGTTTGTTATCAGAGGTTGCTTATGGCGTTATTACTCACAGCCACACTTCATTAATATCCATTTTTCATGGCTCTGCTCTGCCGTTCATTGCCTGCCTGACCTTGTGTCACCGGAGGAAATGTCAGAGATAAAGAAGCCGCGGCTCGGAGCGGTGCCACCCTCGCTGCAGGGCCCGCCGGGCTCCGGGGAAAGCCCATTTCCTCAGCTCCCGGCCATAAAAGTCACAGACAAACAGCTCCAGGTCGGGAGCTGGGCATGAAAACGCTCCCTGGGTGTTTGTGCTAATGAATAAGTTATTGCCCCACTTGTAAAAGCTCCCCACAAACAAACAAGGAGATGTCAGGTGAGGGAGAGGCGCGTGGCTCTGTTTGCCTCCAGAATGTAAAAGTGGCTCCGGCTTTTTCACCAGGAAATGTTTGATTGGATTGTTATTGGAGATGTTTAATGATCATCTTTCGTTAGGATCACTGTCAGCTCCCTGCACACAATCACATTTACTGGAGCTTTGGTTTTGATGGCTGCGGCTGAGTCAGAGATTTTCAAATTACAGCAGTCAGAAATAGAAGAACTGACTTGAAAATGCTGATTATGATGGACTTTGACACCCCCAAAAAAAGTTGTGGAAAAGCCTGGAAAAACAAAGCAGCCTCCAATCTGTGTGAGGATTGCAATGAAGTGAATCCATGGAGCAGAAATCCTTCCCTGGGTGCAACCCCTGCCCATGGAACCAGAGAGTCTTGGTGGTCCCTTCCAACTCAAACCAACTCTGATGATTAAAAATTCGGGTTTGGAGACCAGAAATTCAAGATTCCACTGGCCTACCTGTGACAAACTCAGTATAACCAAGGAAACAAAGCAATTAAAAACCATCCCACAAAGAGCTGGAGCTCTGGGCACAGCTGGGTGTGGCAGGGCTTGGGGCTGGCTGCAGTGCTAATTGAGAGAAGCCCCAAGCCCTTATCAGGATGATTCTTTGGCAGTGCTAATTTTCAGAATATCGACAGTTTGGTGAAAACGTTAATGATCTTAATTTCCATATTGAGTTTTGTCGCTTTAATTGGTTCGACATGCCAGCACAGAGATATTGGCACTGGAAATCCATAGCAGGAGTCGCAGGCAGAGACTGCACACTAATGATGACACATTGCTCACAATTGTCTTTTTGGGGTTTGGCTCAGGCCACTCCACTCTGTCACTCACTCCTCCAGTCCTGCTGCGGCACCCAGACCTGTGCTGGTGGATTTTAATATCCCCTCAGTTATCCCAATTTCTGATTTTTCCGTGTCTCCCCATTTATAAATTGTACAACGTTCTGGTGATTCAGCACCAGGTGCTGGCTGGAAATGATGCTCTGTGTGTTCAAGAGAGGGAGAACTCTATAAAATTTAATGGTGTGGCCTAGAGAGGTTGAACTCCATTACTGGCAAATCCATTATTTTGGTGAACATCAGTAAAAAATTATCGATATTAATTAAGGATCTTTGTGTAAGTTCCTGAAAGCCTCTGTTTTCACGTTGAAACACATTTATGGTTATTGTCCTCAGCTGAGATGTGTAAATTCAAGTGCCTTCTCCATCATCCTGGGTAACAACTGACACAACCCCTGATCCAGAGCTGCAGCTCTTCCAGGGATCTCACTGTGCAGGGTTTGGCACCTTTGGGGTCCCCACCCTGGAAATCTGCCCAGGTCAGGCTGAAATCTCCCAGGTCTGCACTCCCCAGGAGTCCAAGGAATTCCCTGCCCCAGTTCTTTGCTGCCTCTCAGTTTTCCCCAGGACTGGGACAGTTCCCAGTTCCCGCAGTAACTCCAAAGGGGAACTTTTCCCTGTGAACTCCCAGCTGCTTTTCCCCAGGTGCTGATTTTTCCTGCCAGAAACCCATCCCCCTGTGCCCTCCCTGCTGGGGCTCAGCTCCATCCCTGCCTGCCCTGTGCTGGTTCTTTGGGAGAGCACAATCCCAGGAGCATCCCTGGAGCAGAGCTCCTCATTAATGCACTGCAATATCACCACATTAACATCGAGTTCTCACTCAGCCCCCAGTGCTGCTTAGGGGTTTTCATCAACTGCTGCTTTATTTTAATGTGCTAAGTTGGGATTAATGAACAGCAAGGTTTGATTTACAGAGAGGGCTTTGATTTGTGCCTTCCATTGTACCTTCCCTTCCCTTCCCTTCCCTTCCCTTCCCTTCCCTTCCCTTCCCTTCCCTTCCCTTCCCTTCCCTTCCCTTCCCTTCCCTTCCCTTCCCTTCCCTTCCCTTCCCTTCCCTTCCCTTCCCTTCCCTTCCCTTCCCTTCCCTTCCCTTCCCTTCCCTTCCCTTCCCTTCCCTTCCCTTCCCTTCCCTTCCCTTCCCTTCCCTTCCCTTCCCTTCCCTTCCCTTCCCTTCCCTTCCCTTCCCTTCCCTTCCCTTCCCTTCCCTTCCCTTCCCTTCCCTTCCCTTCCCTTCCCTTCCCTTCCCTTCCCTTCCCTTCCCTTCCCTTCCCTTCCCTTCCCTTCCCTTCCCTTCCCTTCCCTTCCCTTCCCTTCCCTTCCCTTCCCTTCCCTTCCCTTCCCTTCCCTTCCCTTCCCTTCCCTTCCCTTCCCTTCCCTTCCCTTCCCTTCCCTTCCCTTCCCTTCCCTTCCCTTCCCTTCCCTTCCCTTCCCTTCCCTTCCCTTCCCTTCCCTTCCCTTCCCTTCCCTTCCCTTCCCTTCCCTTCCCTTCCCTTCCCTTCCCTTCCCTTCCCTTCCCTTCCCTTCCCTTCCCTTCCCTTCCCTTCCCTTCCCTTCCCTTCCCTTCCCTTCCCTTCCCTTCCCTTCCCTTCCCTTCCCTTCCCTTCCCTTCCCTTCCCTTCCCTTCCCTTCCCTTCCCTTCCCTTCCCTTCCCTTCCCTTCCCTTCCCTTCCCTTCCCTTCCCTTCCCTTCCCTTCCCTTCCCTTCCCTTCCCTTCTCCCAGATTCCAGCTCCTGGCTGGGCAGGATGATTTTCTTTGAAATATTCCTTATTTCTCTCAGGAAACCCCTCAGTCCCTCTCAGTCTGGGGTTTCAGCCTAGCTCTGGGCCATGCCTGCATTAGGATTGTTTCCCAGTGGGAAAACATTTGTTCTTTGCATGGAAAGCTTTCTTTTTCCATCATTTTGGTTGTTTCTTATTTAAATTTTTTTTTAGTCTTTATAGAATTCTGCCTTGCACAAGCAGCACCCCCAGACCTGTCCCCTCCCACGCCCCANAGGCTTTTTTTCCCCATCATTTTGGTTATTTCTTATTTAAAATTTTATATTTTTTTTGGCCTTTATAGAATTCTGCCTTGCACAAGCAGCACCCCCAGACCTGTCCCCTCCCACGTCCCATCCTGGTCCATACCTCAGCTCCTCCTGTCTCATTTGAGGTGATGCAGGCAAAGGCATTTCTGAAGGTTTATTTTTTCCTTATTTTAATTAAAAGCGATTCCATTTCTTCATCACTCATCTGACGATTGGCTGTACCTGCCCTTTCTCAGAGTCTTTTCTCTTCATTAGTGTTTATGCTTTGTATAACTAAGAAAATAATTAACCGTGCTGGGTTTTATTGGCAGCGCTTTGCTGAGACGTTGCTGGGTGTCTGCACTACATCATCATTTGATGGAGTCTCTGCTGCCGTGCAGAAGCAGGAGCAGAAAAAAAACGCCACATAAACAAGGGCCCAGACAGAGTTTGAATGATGCAGTAATTTTGATTTATCCTTTGCATTCTGTGGAGCTGCACGAGCAGTTAGAGGCGATGGGGAAACGATTCCCGGCACGAGGAGGGGGGGCAGGGACACACCAGGAACTCCTGGGTGAGATTTAGTGCCGGGCTTTTTGTTCAGAACAAATTCTGGGAGTGAATTACAGCCCTGGCTTCGTTTTCAGCTGCGAACCCCAAACTCAGGGATGTGTGTGGGGTCTGCAGGAGCCCAGTTGGATCCGCTCTGTGCTGTCCCTGAGGTGCCCTGAGCTCCCACACTGCCCTGCCTGGCTCTGTGTCAGAGCCTGGGACACCCCTCTGGGTGCCCTGGGTGGCTCCAGACCCTCACAAGAGATCTGAGGGTCTTGGGACAAAGGCAAAAATCCCTCAGTGCCTTCAATCTGAGTCCTTGGAAAAAGCTGCCGACATTGAAAGAAGCAATGCAAGCCACCAGAGTGTAATTAGAATAATAATTAATATCTCACAGGGTGAAAAGTGGAATTTTTAGATTTTTAATATAGAGGTAAAGAGGACAAAGATGGAGGAATTTGGGTGTGTCTGTGCACTTTTCATGTTTCTTCTTGTCCTCCATCCTCTGCTGTGGTGGTGGCCTTTTTGGATTGGGCTGTGGTGGAGTTTCACTGTATAACATAAGTTGTAAGTGTTTGCGATTAAAAGAAAACATTGTTCACGTAGTTATTGGTATAAAAGGTGATGTGCCCTTGTAGGAGGGACAGATTTGGCTTCTCTGACCTCCTGCTCACACCTCACTGGGCAGGAAGAACATGTGGAGATAACAGAAGAACAAACAACCTCCAAAGGCAGAGACTCAGACTCCAGCTCTCCTTCTTGTTGTGGGGACTGGGAAAAAGGACCTTTTCTCTTTACTCTCAGGACTCCAAAACACACTTAAACCTGAGAGCTCTGGGACATCCAGGAGCATTCAGGGATGCTGCTGCCACCTCCTCCACTCACTGGGGCCATGGTGATGGCCTTGGAAGGGCTGCAGTGACCCTGAGCAGTTCCCAGTTCATCCCAGCACATCCCCATCCAGGGCCCATTGCTGTGGGAAACCCCTTTGGGGGTCCCTGGAGGCTCAGGACCCCGAGGGTCTTGTTACAGAGACAAAAGAGTAAAAAATACCTATTCCTTTGATCTAACTCCCTGGAAAACACTGCCAGGTCTGAGGGGAGAGATGATGCAGACCGTGTGGGTTTAATTAGTATGATTATTGTAATATCACAGGGTGAAAATTAGAATTTTTATGTTTTGCTATGTAGGTAAAATGGGGCAAAGATGGAGGGAAGTGGGTGTGTTGGGCACCTCTTCCTGCTTCTTCTTCCCCTCCATCTTTGCAGGGGTGGTGACCTTTTCTTGATTGGGTTTTGGTGAGATTTCACTGTCTGACCTGGGTCAGTTATTGGTACTTAAAGGAAAACATTGTTAATGTAGTTTAGATTATAAAAGTTCAGGTGCCATTGTAGGAGGGGCAGATTTTGCTTTTCCTGTGAACATCACGCTGGACTGAGAGAACTTTTAGAAATAAGAAAAGTATAAACAATTCTGCAAAGCAACTGCACAGCCTGGGCTCTCTTTGGAACTCCATCATCAACTCTCAGCGTGCAAAAAACAGCAGAAAACCTGAGAATTGCCCGGGATTTGCTTTGCTGTCTTTGAGCTCCAAGCATCCACTTGTCAGTGTAAGAGGGGAGGGAGGTTCAACTCCAGAAATGAATCAATTTAATTGGAGCTAAAAGTCCCTGTGCCAGCAGGTCCCTTGGACAGGGACCATTCCCTTGTGCACGGCTCCATCGTGTGACTCTGCTCTGGGCAGAGCAGCAAATTGTGTTCCAGCCAAAATCCCCAGCAGATAAAGGAAAATGCTTAAGGGATCGGAGCTGCAGTGCTCATGAGGTACTGGAGCATCTCTGAGAGTGTCATTTATTGATGTCTTGCAAGGGAAATGTTGATTCCTTTTTGTAAATTGCATTTTTCATCAAAAGTCACTGAGACTGGAAAATCACTTGTGACTGACAGGCTCTGTGTGCTCCAGTTTGATGTGAATGTTTTGGCTGGTGGAGCCAGAGAATAGCCTGGGAATAATTACCCAGCCTGACACATTCCCTGGGTGACAGACAACATCTTCATTTCACAGGCCAAGTTGTTTTAAGAGACTTTTCCTCCTGACTCTTGTCTCCCTTTTCCCATGACGGGAACATTTCCCCACTTCTCCTTTCTCTGCCTCAGCCCTGGGCACGACTTTGGCAGGGCAGGGATGGTTTGGAGCATCCCGGGGAGCTCCAGCCCCAGCCTTGTGTGTGAGGGTGAGTTCAGCTTCATCTCCTGAGATCCCAGAGCTGTGAGCAGCTGCCCCCTCCCACATCCCCCCTCATTCCAGAGGGAGCTGCTGGGGAAGGAGGGAGCTCCACAGCCCTGCCAGAGCCCCTCATTCCCTCCGTGGCACTGCCACTGCCAGCAGAGTGACAGAGACACTCTGGGATGCTCCCAGCCCCTGCTGGCTCCCTGGAAACCACCCAGCTCTGGAAAAAAATCTCCTTCCTCACTGCAAGGGGTAGGGGAAATCCCTGACCATGCCCTGGAAAAGTGTCCTTCCCCAGGGGAGCAGAGCCCTGATTCCTGCCCCTGGGTGATTCCTGGCCCTGCTCCAGCTGGCACAGGGCAAACCTGGAGTTTTTGGAGTTGCTTCAGGGGCAGTGGCAGTAAAATCAGATTTCTCCATTTTGTGGCAGACCAGAGGATCTCTCTGGTTCTCCTGATGGGCAGGAGCCTGGACAGGGGGGGTGATCCTCCCTGGCCTGTGCCTGAAACAGTGATGGTTTTTGGTCTCAGCCCATAGAAAAAGCACTGTCAGGGTTGTCAGAGGATTTGGAGGTCACAAGGGTTTGATTTGTGTGATTTTATTCTATCACTTGGTGTGTAGATATTAGTTTTAGATTTCTCTGTATCTTTAATATTGGGCAAAGATGGAGGCAGATCAGTGTGATAAGAGCACATTTTCCTGTCCTTCTCTTCCTCTTCCTTTTTTGCAAAGGGCTGTGGGTTTTTAGGATTGGTAAAGGTAAAATTTCACTGCATGACATGGGTTTTAGTTATTGGTGTTTAGAGAAAAACAATATTAGCATAATATAGATTATAAAAGCCCAGACACTGTTGGGCAGGGTGAGAAACCATTTTTCCAGCTGCTTGTGAACTTCATGCTGGACAGAAAGAACTGAGAGATAAGATTTGTAAAATAAACATCTGCAGTCCACAACCCAGACGTTCTCTGATTCCTTCTTTCAAGCATGGGCAGGTGAAAAGAAAGATTTACACTGCCGGGGTTAATATCGTTAGAGAGAACTCCTACACATTTATCCCAGAGCCTCCTGCCCTCCAGGCTGGGATGTGTGATGACAAAACTTCTGAAAGGCATCACAGAGCTCACCCATGGCAGGCCCTGAAGGGAGGAGGCCAGAACATCCCAATTTCATATGCAGATGGCAGAGTAAAGCCACAGGGTTTGTGTAGCAGAAGAGAAAAACGTCCAAGATTAAGGGAGTTATTTCTCAGCCTGATTAATTTCCCCATGAAATCAAATGGGTTGGAAGGGACGTGCTCTGATGACTTGCTGATCCTTGTTTTGCACAGTTCTGTAGAAATTGCAGACGTGGGGAAATTATAAAGTCAAAGAAAGTTTTTTGGCAGTTTTTTTTAGGTGGACAGTTGGGTTACACACGTCCTGTCCCCATGGAAATACAACACTGTGCTGGCAGTTGGCTGCCAAGGTTGAAGAGGGGGTGGAGAACAGATTTAAAACCTCAAAAATCTGATTGAGACACCCCTGGAAGGTGGAATACAAACCCCAGGAGATGCCCAGGGAGCAGTGGGAATCTTTTGGGTGCTATTTTCCAGGCCTAAAAGGGAGTGCTCACAGCAGATTGCCACTCTCTGATCAACAGCTTGGCTTCGGTGCATCCTGGGAAAGCCTGGAAGAGTTTCAGCAGCAAATAAGGTAGGCTGAGAAATGGCAGCAGATTGATGAGGTAGAAATAATGAAGGTAAATCCTGGAGCAGTTTGGTTCCCCTTCCTCACTCTGTTTTCAAACAGAATATTCTGCACGATGAATTGTGGAAGTGCAGCACATGCTGGGAGGGTTTAACTGTCTCCTCAGATCATAAAGAGAGAGAAAAGGAATCCTGGCCTTGTTGGTGGCTTAGGAAGAAACTAAACACAGCACAGGAAGAGAAAAGGCAGCACCTTAAAAATTAATTGTTCAAGTACCAGGTCATTGTGGAGTAATGCACCGTGAAATGATGTTATTCTCCAGGAGAATTTCCATAAAGTTTAACACTCCATGACACATCCCTTTCCTACTGAAGTTAGTTAAAAATAGTGCATAAAAGTGCTGGGGGAGTGGAGGGAGCCCAGGGAAGGCTGGCTGGAACAAAGGGCTCAGCAGAGCCACCCCAGGCAGGCCCAGAGCTGAAGAACATCACTCTTGCTGTATTTTTCCCGTTATTCACGTTGGGATAACGAGATTATTGGAATATTTCTTTTTTTTTTTTTTCCTTAATGAGAAGGAGACAGAAGATCTTGGTTGCTAAATGATTTAGGCACAGAGCAGGGCCATCAGTCTGGGCCTGATTGCTGTCAAATGCTGGGGAATTGGAGCTTTGCAGGGGATTTCTGGGCATGGAAAGGCTTCTCCTGCTGCTTCGGTGTCAGATGAGGTGCAGGAAATATCTGTGGGGAATTTGGTCCCTCCAAAGGTTGTGTGTAGGAGATGTTGGGGTGCACACAGGACAGGAGTGCTGCTGATTTAATTAGCAAAGCCACTTTGATAGCCTTGGCAAGAGCAAACAGAGCTTTGAAGATTACAAAAGATTGGATTAATTCTGGCTACAGGAAAAGGAGATTGAATCAAACTTCTGCAGGCAAGAGGTGTCGTAAAAATGGGTGAATTTCTGTGTGATGTTTAACCTAATCATTGCAGTAAAAAATTACCTTCCTAGAACAGTGTATGAGCATTTGGAAACCTCAGTAAAGATGGATTCTGATCACAGATCAGGATTCCTGTCTCTCAGTTGTCAGTAGTTGGGAAGGAGAAAAGCAAGTCCAGGCCCAGATGGGTAGAAAAAGGGCAGGAAGGTCTCTGGGCACTCAGGGAGGGTCTCTGGGCACTCAGAGAAGGTCCCTGGGCACTCAGAGAAGGTCTCTGCTGCTCTCCCTGGGCTGCACTGGACCTGAATTCCCATCAAAAACCCCCTTCCAAGGAGCACTTCTAGAAAAAAAACCACATTGATTTATTTTGCAAACAGCCCACCAGGCAAGCATCTGTTTATTTACATGTTTTATCTGTGTGACAAGTGAAGCCTCCTGGAGGTTTGGAGGCCTTTTTGAATCGGATCTGAAGTGATGATTTGCCTTAAAATAGTCTCGTGGCCTGGCTCTGCTGGGATGCTCCCAGCAGGAAACACAAACATTTCCTGGCACCAGTGCCCAGGCCCACGAGGCTTTTCAGCAGTGAAATGCAAAGGTGACCGGGCAGGGGGCTCTGATGGCCACGAGGAAGGAGGAGGATGCTGGGCTGAGAGCTCAGCCTTGTCCTGCTGCAGGAATAAAACCTGGGCAGGGTTTTATTCTCTGCCTTGTTTTGCAGAGCTGACAACGGGGACTTGGTGCATTTTTTAAGCCAGTCTTAAATGACTGTGCAGTGGAAGTGCCTGAGGTGATTGACGGGCTCTTTTTTTGAAAGTTAGGCTTTCAAATTTATCGTGGTGCTCTTGGAAATATTGCCTGTGCAGCTCCAAACAGGAGCAGAGTGCTCCCGAGTACTTCATCCCTCTTTTTTATTTCCTTTTTACTCCCTCAAGCTCTGCAGATGCAGCAGATTTCTGGCAGCAGATGATGGGCCAGAACTATTAACCAGCTTCTAAATGCAAAGATTAATTTATGGGCTGGTTTTATCCGTGACACTGCCCAGGCAGCCGTGGAGGAGATGGGATCCAAGTTCTGGATGTGGCAGCAGAGCCCCTGGGCACTCAGAGAGGGGCCCTGGGCACTCAGGATGGTCTCTGGGCACTCAGAGAGGGTCTCTGGGTGCTTAAGGAAGGTTCTTGGACACTCAGAGAGCGTCTCTGGGCACATGGGGAGGGTCCCTGAGCACTCAGGGGGGTCTCTAGGCACTCAGAGAAGGTCCCTGGGCACTCAGGGAAGGTCCCTGGGGACATGGGGAGGGTTCCTGGGCACTCAGACAAGGTCCATGGGCAGTCAGGGAGGTCCCTGGGCACTTAGAGAGGGTCCCTGGGCACTCAAGGGGNCCCTGAGGACATGGGGAGGGTTCCTGGGCACTCAGACAAGGTCCATGGGCAGTCAGGGAGGTCCCTGGGCACTTAGAGAGGGTCCCTGGGCACTCAAGGGGATCCCTGGGCACATGGGGAGGATCCCTGAGGACATGGGGAGGGTCCCTGGGCACTCAGTGAATGTTGTGGGGGGGCTGCAGGAAAAGGCAGGGGCTGCTCTCCCGTCCCTTGGGCACTCTCCTCTCCCTTTCCTATCCACTGATTTGGGTTAAATTCACTGCTCCTTCCCCTCTCTCATCACAGACCCATCACCGGATCCTTCCACAAGCTCAGAAGAGTTTTAGGGCTGAGGATGCTGAGAGGGAAAGGAGAAATGGAGGGGGGGGGGAACAACGGGACAAACCCTTCTGGTCCATCTTGGAATTAATGATTTTCAGAAGCCATCAATTACAGCCCTTAACTGGGGAGCCCAGATTATAAAGAGGAATATAATTAGTGGCAAACGCTGTGAGATATATAAAGACAAATAGGGGACTGGGATGAACGGGGGCTCATAAATTTTATTAAGAGCCACATTTGGGTATAATCATTTATTCCTGGGGTCCCTGGAAGCGATTCCAGACTGCAGGTTGTGCACACTGGAGCTGCAGAGAGGTCACTCCCTTTATTAAATCAACTGTAAGAGATTATTGACTCATAAAGAAGAATTGGTGTGTTTTAAAGAGGGAGAGAAATGGACTCAGAGCAAGGCTCCCTCCTTGCTATCAAGGGGCTCTCTCCAGGTTTGCAGTGGTTCTCCTCTGGCTGGGAATGAATCATTTTCTCCCCCAGACTCTCCTGAGGGAGGTTCAGGGCTGGAGCTCTGCTGTCAGGACAGTGGGGAACTGCTGCAACCCCTGAAATCATGAAAAAAAAAGGGATTTCTGGGTTTCCTTGCAGCTGTGGGGCTCAGAACAAGGTGAGTGAGTGATCCCTGCCCACGTCTGGGTGGCAGAACAGAGGTGCAGGGGGATGGCAGGAGGTGATGTTGTGCTCCTGGATGTCACAGCCTGGGACACCTCTTTGGGTGCTCTGGGTGACTCGAGGCACCCACAAGAGGTCTGAAGGTCTTGGAACAAAGGCAAAAATCCCTCAGTGCCTTTGATCTGAGTCACTGGAAAAAGCTGCCTACACTGAAAGAAGCAATGCAAGCCACCAGAGTGTAATTAGAATAATAATTAATATATCACAGGGTGAAAAGTAGAATTTTTACATTTTAAATATAGAAGTAAAGAGGACAAAGATGGAGGAATTTGGGGGTGTCTGTGCTCTTTTCTGTTTCTTTTTATTCTCCATCCTCTGCTGTGCTGGTGGCCTTTTTGGATTGGGCTGTGGTGGATTTTCACTGTCTAACACAGGTCGTAATTATTGGTGATTAAAAGAAAACATTGTTCACATAGTTATTGGTATAAAAGGTGACGTGCCCTTGTAGGAGGGACAGAACTGACTTTTCTGACCTCCTGCTCACACCTTGCTGGGCAGAAAGAACATGTAGAGATAAGAAAAGAATAAACAACCTCCAAAGACAAAGACTCAGACTCCAGCTCTCCTTCTTGAAGCAGGGGCTGGGAAGAAGAACTTTTTTCCTCACTCTCAGGACCTAAACCACATTTAAACCTGAGGCCTGGAGATCCCCAGCAGGACCTGTCTGCATCCCTGGGCCCTTTGCTGGTGCTTTTGCAGGGACACAGCCTCCCTGCCCCACTGCCCCTGCCCCACGCTCACCTCATCGTTATTAATGCCACAAAGGTGACCTATGAGCCCCTAAATACTCCATTTTTAAATCTCCTATTTCCCCCCACCCCAATCCTTCAATCTAATTAGGCTCACATCAGTATATTATTACAGAATGTAATCATTCCTTTCTTCTAATAACATTCATGGATAATTTTATTTCTCATTTTCAGCCTCCTACTCCTGTGGTGTAATTAGTGTCTCTGGCACCTCGTGACGCTCAGAATGAGTTGCAGCTGCTAATTGCTAATTGAAAAATTAGAAACTCAGTTAGAAAAAGGATCTAATTAAAATGAAATTAGATAAAGTCCCTTCAAACTGGTTTCTTCCTCTTTGCTTTCCCCCCCAGTTTTGCGATCACAGAGCCATTAGCACTTGCCAATTACATTTAATTGTTAAACACAAATACATTTCCATTCGACTTCTTACAATAACCTTTTTATTAGTGAGAGAAACTCATTTCACAGGGGAGGCTGCGGGTCTCTCCTACCCGAAATATCAGCAAATCACCCGCTG
>VWYE01011485.1:100383-121627 GCA_013398995.1 Alaudala cheleensis
GTGTTGGAGCTGGGCTCTGCTGGGACCTTTTGGGCATGGGGAAAAATGATTAACAGATGTGCCTTCCCATTTCCCAATATATATCTCCTTTGAATTGCAAAGTGGCCTCCTGCTTATTTTGAAGTACAATATGTCCAACCTTCCAGGCACAGCTTATTGCTAATTTCCTGTGCCACGACGGATCTATGATTTATTTAACGAATTTCCACCCAGCAAATAAACCAACATTTGTTCTACCTGGAGGGCACTTCCCAAACATCACAGCACAGCCAGGCATGGCTGCAGCAGTTGGCAGGGGAACGGTGGCCAAAGTGATGAACGGGGGGGTCTCGTTTCAGACAGGGAAATGGGAAATCATGGGAGTGTCCCCACAAAACACAGCACCCCATCCTCAATGGGGTTCTCCTGGCAAGCACAGAACCACAAAACCATCACATTTTCAGCTGTGTTTGTATCATCCACATGCACTGACTGTGAGTGTGGCACCAGATGTTTTCTGTGCCCAAATTTCCACCCAGAGTTTAATGGCTCGGTGCTGAGGAAAAGCTTGGATGCACCAAAGTCACCTTGAACTTTCAAGATGAGAAAGAATCCCCTAATTCCACTGTTTTAGATGAGCATTCGTTCCCACCCAAGCTTGAAGAGCTGTTTCTTTGGCAGGGTTTTTTATTTACTCGCTCTCCAATGTGGAGTACAAGTGTCCAGATTTGGGGGTTTTATGGGCTTTGAGGTTTTCCTCGTAAAATGGGGAATGCAAAGTTGTCTGGAGCTGCAGGCCAGTGTCAGACAGCAGCTGCCACCCAGGTGGGGAGGATCTCCAGGACTTCAGAGCCTCTTCAGAGTGTTGGGAGCACAAGGGCTGTGCACGGCTCCAGAACCTCCTCCCTTGGATGAGAAACAGGAATTTCTGGGGCTGACAGCGATGCACAAGGGCAGGACATGACTTCCCATCCCAGCACAGCTCAGCTGCTGCATTTGGAGATGTCACAGTGGGTAATAAAACACATTCCCCATACTCAGAGCTGGAGAAAGAAACACAACTCAAACAAACACAACACTAAGGAATTTTTTTATTTGGGTTTTATTTGCTTTGGGTTATTAAAGTGACAATCTGTGCTCTGCAGGCAGTGTGGGGATTAGGGAGGCTCCAAGGACAGGGCTTCAGGCCCCAGTGGGTGCTTCACTTCCACACCAAACAAACACATTCCTCTCCCTCCTCATGCCCCGTGTTTCCCTGTGCCAGGCAGATTCCAGCCAGGCTGAAGGCTCCTGGTGGTGGCTGCTGAATGAGAGTGAGGAACCAAAATATCCCTCCCTGCCCAGGGAATGAAAAGCAGCTGAGCAAGAAAAAAAAAAAACAAACAAAAAAACCCCAGACATTATTGTTTACAGAATTGGCTTTTTTTTTTCCCCTTTGCATCATATTTGAAGTGTATAAAATATTTAGCTTAGGCAAAAGCAATCAGATTGCAATAGACTGCTCCAGCTTGCAGGGAAAGGGGCCGGCTGTTTGCTCTGTGCTCTGTCAACAACTGGCACAGGAAGGCAGGAAACACAGAGCCCTCTCTGCCCTGGCCTCTGTCCCCTTCCCAGCCAGCAGAGAGGGCTTTGGAACTGAGCAGCTTGCTGGGAGCTGTGGTGGGAGAGCACAGGGAGGCCACAGCGGCTGGGAGGATCTGATGGGGAATCAGGGGGAATTAAATCCACATTTCCTGTGTCAGTCCTGTAAATCTTCCCTTCCTGGAGGGATCCCCTGGACCCCTGGCAGTGCCCAAGGCCAGGCTGGGCAGGGTTTGGAGCAGCCTGGCACAGTGGGATGTGTCCCTGCCATGGCACTGNAGCTTAGGCAAATGCAGTCAGATTGTAATGGACTTCTCCAGCTTGCAGGGAAAGGGGCCTGTTTGCTCTGTGCTCTGTCAACAACTGGCACAGGAAGGCAGGAAGCACAAAGCCCTCTCTGCCCTGGCCTCTGTCCCCTTCCCAGCCAGCAGAGAGGGCTTTGGGACAGAGCAGCTTGCTGGGAGCTGTGCTGGGAGAGCACAGTGAGGCCACAGAGGCTGGGAGGATCTGATGGGGGATCAGGGGGGATTAAATCCACATTTCCTGTGTCAGTCCTGTAAATCTTCCCTTCCTGGAGGGATCCCCTGGACCCCTGGCAGTGCCCAAGGCCAGGCTGGGCAGGGTTTGGAGCAGCCTGGCACAGTGGGATGTGTCCCTGCCATGGCACTGGGTGGGATTTAAGGTCCCTCCCAGCCCAAATGTCTCCATCAGGTGGGTGCTGGAGCAGAGGGCAGGGCAGGGCAGGAGGAGCAGCTGGAATGGCAGCTGTGGCATGTGCCAGGGGCTCTGTGCTGTCCCCATGGACGTGTCCTGCAGGAGGAGGGTCCGTGGGCTGCCCTGCTGTGGGATGTTGTCCTGTCTTTCCAAAACCAGGAGTGGGAATCCCCACCCGGAGCTGAGCAGCTCCTGAAGGGCTCCTGGATGCTGCCATCCCTCTCCTGCTGCTGCTGGGTGCCCTGAGGCTCAGCTCCCAGAGCTTGGCAGCCCTGTGGGATTCCTTGAGGAGGAGCTGGAATTCCCATCGAGTGGTGCTGAGCCATCAGGGGCTGTTTGCAGGAACCTTGTCTGGTCGTCCCAGACACTCACACTGACACACATCACAGCTCCAGCAAAGCTGCTCCTCAGAAAACACTCAATAACGTTTGTGAGGAATTGTTTTTTTTCCCAAGGACACCTTTCATTTCAGTCTCCAAGGGAGCTGGGAACAAATTGTTCCTCACCATCAGCAGCTGACCCCTCTGCTTGTTTAAAATGTGGGCGTCTTCAGAACAAAAAACACCATTTGCTAAATGAAGCAAAACATCATAATAGGTTTAATGATGTAGATTTATCTCCTAACAGTTGTTTTGAGATCACAACAAATCATTAAAATCATTAACTCTCCAAGCTAAATTAGATTACAGATCTTGGAGAATGTCTGGCCACTGCATTTGCAAACAGTGCCTCTTCCTGCCTGCGCCAGTCATTAATTCTGCTCAGATTCCCCCACAAACAATGAACCAATTCAGCAGAGTCCAAGTCAGATTAAACAAAAAAAGCCAACGTCTTTGTGTGTGTCTGCATGTTTTGTTTCTCCTTCCAGACTGTTTCCACCACCAGAAAACCCTTCCCTGGTGTGTCTCCATGGGGAGCACAGTCTCCAGGGCCTGTGCTGAGCTCTGTGCCCAGGTGGGAGCCAGGGAATGGCCCCGGGGCTCCCAGGGGGATGGACACACACGTGGAGCACCCCAGGCCTTGGCTGGGAGCCCCTGAGGGCAGTGGGGGCTGCCACCAGCCTGGCCCTGAGCCAGCAGAGGGGACAGAGCAGAGGGGCCCTGGCTCTGAGCCCTGCCTTCTTCAGGAGCCAGAGAATCCTGTGTCACATCGGCCCTGTCCCACTGCAGGAGGAGCTCTCCTGGTGCCCAGAGGGATTCCCCAGCCCTGGGAGCGTCCAGGGCCAGGCTGGGAACAACCTGGGATGGGATGGGATGGGATGGGATGGGATGGGATGGGACGGGACGGGACGGGACGGGACGGGATGGGATGGGATGGGATTAGATGGGCTTTGAGGCCCCTTCCAACCCAACCCATCCTCTGGTCCTGTTTCATTTCCCTTCCTCAGGAGCTGGGCCTGTCCCCTGCTGCCCAGGCAGGACCTGGAATGCTGCTTTGGAGCTGTAACTGCACAGGAAAGGCATTGCTGGGGTTTTCCTTCTGATTCCTCCTCTTTTTCCACTCAGTTCTGTCTCTCCTCCCACTTCTGCAGAGGATGCAGCTGTTAAAGGCAGTGCTGGCATCCCAAGAGAAGGAATAGCTGGAATTCCTATTTCTGCTCTTGTGCAGTCCTGAGGAGGCTCCTGTGGACACCAGGGCCACGCCTGGTGCTTGTGGAGAGGACAGTGAGTGCAAGTTCTGGTCCCAGAGAGTTCTGAGTCTCGCTGAGGAATTCAGGCTGCAGCTGCACAGAACTGGCCGAGTTCCTGCACAGCTGGGCAGGAATGAGGATGGAGCTCTGGCCAAAGGCTCCAGGGGATGGGAAACCAGCCCAGAGCAGCCCATCTTGTGTCTTACAGGAGCTTTCTGCATCCAGAATCAATCTTATCTCGTTTGTGAACTTCCTTCAGCCTCCTAAAGATGGTGTGGGAAACTGAGCATTGCTTCTGCCTTTCCAGAGCCATTTTTAGTATCTTTATTGTTTCCTTGCATTTCAGAACCTATTCTTTATCCCTCAGACACCTTATTTTCTCCTTTCCCCGCTGCTCTGTGGTTCCCCTTCTCCCCCAGGCTGAGCCAGTTCAATCTGTGAGTCTGTGTAACCCTTGGCAGATTTCACTCCTATTGCCCCCGTGGTTCCCTGAAAAGAGTTTCACACTTATCCAAAAGGGTATAATTTGGGAAGTGGGAAAGAAAAAAAAAAGAGAAAGTGATAAGAAAGCAAACCAAATAGAAATGTGCATTCTTTGTGGTGGAGGGGAAGGGGGATTTATTTAAAGGGAAATGAACTTTCCCAAATGCTGAGTGAGCTCAGGGATCCAGGGAAGGGGAGATCAGAGGGGTGGAAGGTGGAGCAGAGATGGAGGATTTGGAAGAGCTTTTGCATTGCCCAGGGTGGGGCAGGGTGAAGGGCTGGGGATGCTGTGGGAGCACTGGGGTCTGGCTGGGGACCAGCCCAGCCTGGCTGGGGCAGGAGCCCGAGCTCAGGGCAGAGCCTGGGGGCTCCAAAGGGCCCTGATGGAAAGCCTTTGGAACAGCTGAGAGGCCTGGGAAGGGATTCAGGGGGAGCAGAACTGTCCTCCATCCTCCATCCTCCATCCTCCATCCTCCATCCTCCATCCTCCATCCTCCATCCTCCATCCTCCATCCATCCTCCATCCCACCAGGCTCTCCGGGGCTGCCAGCCCTGCAGGGACGCTGCACTTCCCAAACCTCCCTTTGTGAGCAGCTCGGTGCCGGCGCTGTCCCCACAGGTCACACATCTGCCACCCCCTGCAGCTGCTCCTCCCTGCTGGGCCGGTCCCCAGAGAGGCACTGAGTGTCCCCTGCACCCCCAGACCTGCCCCACCCCTCGGGCGGGCTCAGGGAAGGGTTTGGATGCTGGTTTTGGGGGAGAACCCGAGGCTTTGGGGGTGGCTGAGGCTCGGGTGCACTGCCCTGGAGGTGACACAGGGTGACAGCCTGAGGGTGGCACCTGGAGGGTGACAGCAGGGCAGGGTGAGGATCCTCCCCAGCGCGGTCCCTGCTGTCCCCAGCCCCGGGGCTGTGCCCTGCCCTGCAGCAGGTTTTGCCTGCTCTTTGTTTGGCACGGGAGCCCGAGCACCAGGAGAGAGTTGCCTCCAGCGTTTTATATTTTTTTTGGGGAGTTGGAGGGGGAGCAGTCTAGCTCTTGACATCTTGGCAGGGGTTCTCAAAGCCCATATGTCAGATTCAGAGAAACAGTTCACATTAATTTTAAATGGAAATCTTAGACCTTTTGCTAGGCAACTACAGCTCTCATTGCAATTCTCCCCACAATTTACTCCAAATAGGCTTGACAATAGCACGCTAAAATCTGAGTGCTTCAGCAAAACAGAATCACACCCTTCGGAGGGAGCAGCCATCCTCGTTCTATTCGTCTGGTGGCAATTAAAATAAGCGTGAAATGTGCTTGGGCATGCCTTGTCTCATGCACATTTGAAATATTAACTCCAAGTCTTCGTTCCTATTATTTAGTAATAATGTTTATTATTGATAGGGCTGTAGTACCTGGGGGCCAATCTTTCATTATTCACTCGAAGCATACATCAGAAACAGTTCTTCCCTCAAAGCATTGCTGATCTAATTGAAGGCTCACACAGGTTAATGGAGACCTTAATGGTGTTTATTTCATATAGAGAATAGCCCGTACTTCAATCCCTCCTGTTCACAGCTCTGCGAGGCAGCAGCAGCTCTCAGCCTCTGCCTTTTATTCCCCCTCTTGCTGTGGTTTCCATTTTTACTCGGTGGGAAACCACGCTGGAAAAGCCACAGGGTGGGAGGGTTTGGGAAGCTGTGCCCAGCGAGGCACCGCTGGCTCCTGGCTGCTCTGCCAGCTCCCACCCTCTCCTCAGAATCACAACAACTTCTCCAGAGCCCAGCGTGGCTGCTCTGGCAGCCTCTTCCTCCCGGATCCACAGGATGGTGTTGCTGGCAGGCAGGAGCTGACTCAGTGCGAGGCAGGAACGTGTGAGCTGTTTAAATCCCCGCAGCACGTGGGGTGGTGTCCTGTAAAACCCAGCACAGCCTGCAATGGCCATCCTGCCCCCTGCCACAGGAGCAGGGCCCTGCCACAGCCCGGAGCAGGGCTGGGGGGGACTTACACACACTTTACTCACCTGACTTACACACACTTTACTTACCTGCACTTTGCAGGGCAGGCACAGCCTGTGCCCAGGGGACAGGAGCTGTTTGTTTGCTCCCCCCAGGACAGCAGGGACTGGTGTTGGGGAAGGTGAATCAGGACAGTCACATCATTATACCTGGCATAGGGATTTTGATAATGTGAAATCTATAAGCAAGGTAGAAATGAAACCTTTGACATCTAAGGAGCCAGAAGCTGGTCAAAGCATGACTAGGAAACAAAAGCTCAGCCGACCACCAAATCCCCAGGGTTAAATAATACCCTAAGATAGTGATCTGATCTCCTCTTCTCCTGCTGGAGAAGTGTAAAGGTTGGAGAAGACCCTGCCAAAGTGGCAAGCAATTTTTGGGAGTAGAATTTAGGTTTAAAGTATAACAAAGGTATATTAATGTAGCAACCCCTATAGGCTGTATGTAAATTCTGTATTGTCTTACGCTGATTGGTCACTGTGAATCAGGATATTCAGAATGGGAAAAGATTGAATGTATTGTAACAGGATTGGAGCTCTTCTCTGTCCCTCTCTTGCTCTCTTGCTCTCTTTCTCTCTCTCTTTGCCTCTTTCTCTCTCTCTGGGGCTCACTCTAAGCTGTGGCTGGTAGCCTGAGTGAGCCCCCCTTTGCCACGACCATCACAATAAATGCCATGTTTAAAGAGCTGGCTGGGCTCTGAGAAGTTCCCGTGTCCATCCCCACAGACTGGCCTTTCCCAGGGAGCAGCCATTCCCTGGGGCTGTGCTCTCTGACTCCTGGGGGCTCCTGCCATGCTGGGAAGGTGCAGGGGATGATTTGGGGGCACAGCCAGGAGCAGAGCAGAGGTGTCAGTCAGGGCTGTGTCCTCTGCTCTGTGCTCCCACCTGTGCCTCAGAGCCACACAGGCAGAGCAGGATGTCCCTGTCCCTGCTCTGTGCTGCCACCCACACCCCAGGGACCAACACAGCTGGGCTGCTCTGCCTCCTTTCCCTCCTTTCCCTCCTTTCCCTCCTTTCCCTCCTTTCCCTCCTTCCTCTCCTTTCCCTCCTTTCCCTCCTCTGCTGCCCAGAACAAGCTCCCCCATCCCTGCTCGGGGTTTCAGCCTCTCTGGGTGGATCCCACACTGGTCTGGGCTGGGAGGGACCTTAAATCCCACCCCAGCCATGGCAGGGACACCTTCCACTGTCCCAGGCTGCTCCCAGCCCCATCCAGCCTCGCCTTGGGCACTGCCAGGGGATCCAGGGGCAGCCCCAGCTGCTCTGGGAATTCTGTCCCACAGCCTCCTCCCAGGGAAGGATTCCTTCAAATTTGTGCCCTCCCTCAGCTCAGAACCCTGTCCCGTGAGGTGAAATGGGGTGAAATGAAAATGGGGCTGAAGGGGACAGGGAAATCTGCAGAGGTCCAGCAGGGAGGAGGATGGGAGGGATGCTGAGAGATCCCCAGAGGGCTGTGAGTGAAGGCAATCACCAAAAATCCTCCCTTTTTCAGCCCGAGGCATTAACGCTTTCCAGAGTGGGAAGGAGTCATTATTTGAATCCTTGTGCACTCGCTGTGGGCTCAGATAGCCCTGCTAAATTTGGACACACGGCATTGCTATTCAGAGCAATTTAACTTTTACTGACTCCATTTGAAATTCCAGGCCTTTTAAAGCATGTGGTAAAATTCCCTTTTGCTTCACTGAGGCTTCACTCTCCTGCTTTTATCTCTTTTACGGAATTTTGCCATAAAGGGTTGGAGATAATTGCAAAGTCGTTCATCGTGGCCCTTTCTTGCATTTTCCCCGTCCAGCCCAGCATTGTGGTGTTGTGCTGAGGAAGATTTAAATGAGATATTGGGAAGAAATTCCCCCTGGGAGGGTGGGCAGGCCCTGGCACAGGGTGCCCAGAGCAGCTGGGGCTGCCCCTGGATCCCTGGCAGTGCCCAAGGCCGGGTTGGAGCAGCCTGGGACAGTGGGATGTGTCCCTGCCATGGCAGGGGTGGGATGAGATGATTTTTAAGATTCCTCCCAACCCAAACCAGCCCACGATTCTGTCACTTCACTCCTTTTCCATTTTCTCCTTTCTCCAGCACAGTTTCCCCTGCAATTTGTGCCAGGATGTTCAGGGCTGGATCTGATCTCTGGGATCTGCTGCAGGGAGTTTTCCCTCTGTCCCCAGAGGTGTTGGGATGGGGCAGCAGGAGCCCCAAAGGCCAGGCTGGGGCTGGAGCTGCCCCTGCTGCAGGCTCTGACTCTCAGCTTGTCTCTCCCAGCTCTCCCCAACCAGGAGCTGCCACAAAGCAAAAGCTCACTGGAAAAAAAAAAAAAATGCAGATTTCCTGCCATTTGTGAAAAAATTAACTCCCCTAATTAACTTACACGTAGGAACGCACTTTGAATGAAGACATTAAGTTGATTATCTAGAAAATTGCTACCTTGGTACACTCCCTAATGCCACCTCTAAATATGCCAGGAATGAAATTGCTCCTGTGGCATTGTCATGCCACTGCAATCGAGTGCTCGCTGATGGAAGGCACCATTTCCCTTTTCTGGGCTAAATTTAACCTTTCATTTCAGCCAGTGGCAGCAGCTGAGAGAGAGAGAGAGAGAGCCCATCTCTGCAACCCCTCCCTGTGCTGCCCTTCCCCAAAAGGAGCCCCCCAGCCCTGGGAGCTGCCCAGGACTGCAGAGCTCCGGCAGGATCCTCACCCTGTGCTGGGGTTGGTGGGCAGCAGCTCCGAGGAGACGTTGCTGAGGCAGATCAGGAGATGCTGGAGGTGTTTCAGGGACCTGGGGAGCTGCTGCCTCCCCCCCAGTGAGACCATCTCCGTGCTGGTCAAATGGGAATTGTGAGGAATAAAGGGAATGTCTGAGCCAGCAATGCCCAAGCAGCAGTCAGGAATTCTGCATCCCTGAGCCAGGCATGGCCATTTCCTGGCCCTGAGGGTGCTCAGAGGCAGCAGAGCAGGGCTGAGGGGACACAGGGGACACTTTCAGCACAGAGCCAGGGCCAAGCTTCCACTCCCAGCCAGTGACAAATCCCAGCCACACTTCGGCTTTGCTGTCAAACGGCTCCTTCTGGGAGCAGTGACAGCTCCAGGCTCACCTGTGGGGGGTTTTTTCAGCTGGTTCTGCAGGGAGGGTGTAGCAATGTATTTACATTCTGTGCACCATCCAAACTCCTTGTAATCTTACCAGAACACCTGTAGTCTTGTTATTCAAACCCTCAAGAATTCACCAAGACCACTGAAACAAAAGCAAAACTAAAATAAGAATGAGAAGCCTGAGAAACAAACCATCAAAAATATAAACCTCAGATAAAAGTAAACTCAACATAATAATAAACTCTAACCAATTGAGTACCTTAAGAAGTACGTACCAGCCTCGTAAACAAAACTAAAAATCCAATCAAATAATACACAATCACATAAATATACACACTAAAATCTATAACTGTTACTTATTGTAAACAATAAAGTAACTTCTCCATAACCATATTAATTTACTGTACAAAAACCCATTTCTCCTCCAGGAGGGAGGGCTCAGGGTGAGGGAGGGCTGCAGACAGGGAGCAGGAGCCTGGCTCAGCTCTGCTGCTCCTCATCCAGGGGCTCTGAGTGTCCCCAGGGCTGGGGCCAGGCCCTGCTGCTGCCCCTGGGTTTGCTCTGTGTAGAGGCAATTTTACACTCTGCCCTCAGGGAACGTTTCCTGGGTGATTTCAGTGCTGTGCCCCATGAGATCCCTTCAGCTGTGACACCTCCAGGACCCTGAGACAGAAATTTCAGGGATCTGGGACTTGTCCCAGCCTGCTTTGGTGGGTTTGGCTTCACTGAAACAACGGCCTTGGAAACCCAGCCCGGAGGTATTGATGGGATAAAATGATTGCAGGGTGTGGAATGAGCTCATCAGCTTCAGATGGTGCAAGAAATTTATTTCTTATGCAAACAGAGCTTTGTGAGGAGGGAGGACCCATTGCTTGCATCGTGGAGCAAAGGAAAGCAGCACAAAATTCACCCCCTGATCTCCTGGGCACTCTTTGCAAGTGGTGCTGGGGCTGAAAGGGCAGAGCTGAGCAGGACTCAATTAAACAGAGAGCCAGACTGAGGCTTTAATCTGCACAAGGTTGATCTGTGATTGCTGGAGAAGCAGAGAGAGAGGAGTGATAGGCCAGGTCCAGTTCTGATCCTTTTAAAATGAAGATTTGATTAACAGCACAATTTCTTTTGACTTCAGTGAATACAGGGATTGCAAACTGTTTACAGAAGGGCTCTAACTTCATTTGACTTTCACTGGAGAGTGTCTGTCTGTCCCCATAAAAAGAAAAGAATTCCAGACATCTCTGATTTCTGAGCAGAGCTGTCACCACATAAAATGTCATCATGTGCTCCCAGGACAGAATGGATGAGGTCTCTTAATTTATTGGATACTCCAGCCTGTATTAATTGCTGTCTGTTAAGAATTGCAGTATTTCAACCCCTCCATTAGCAAACTTCAAGATGTTTTATTATTATTATTTGGCAATTAGCTGCTGCAATTATCTCTCTAAACACTGTTTGAATGGGTTCCCTGTGCTCCTCGTGCTTTTCTCACATCCAGGGAGGCAGAGGGAAGGATCCTGCACAAAACCTCCCCTGTTCCTGTCTGCTGCCAGCTCTCCTGTGGCCAGAGGGGGAAATTCCCCTGAGGTGCTGCTGTGGCTGCTCCAAGGCCTGGCTCTGGCTGCTCTCTTTGCTTTCCCCATTCCTCAGGAGCCTCTGAGGCTCAGCTCTGCTGCTGGCTGGATTTTTCCAAGAGATTCTGTCTGGTGGTTCATCTTGCACCCAGGCAAAGCAGGAATTCCTTGTGAGGGAAGATGGGAAAAATTTCCACCTCTTTCTTCCCCCATTTTGGTGAAGATCCACCCTCACCTAAACACATCCAGCCCCAGCTATTCCTGGGTTTTATTTCAGCCCTCCACTTGCTGAATTTCCAACTCCCTGTTGCCACCACAGCCCCGAGTGCTGCAGCACATCTGCCTGCTCTCCATGCCCTCCATCCTCCCTGATATTCATCCTTTATCACTGAATATTCTGCCATCGAGACTCCAGCACTTGATCTCACTCCAGGATTGGAGAGTGCTGGTACACCGAGTTCCTTTGTGTGAGATGAGACACTTAACCTTTCCAAAGAGAGGAGCTGCTTTTAATCATCCCTTCTGATTTGCACATACAGAGCATGAAGCCTAAACCCTGCAAACATCCCAGGCTTTTTGTGGAGTGGTTTTGTTGGGTTTTTTTCCCTTTCCCTCCTTATTTGAGCACTGCATTTACAGGCCACTTGTTCCCATTCAAAGTTTGAAACTGGGATTTTTTTGCTGCGGCTCCACTGCCCCAGCAGAAGAGCTCCATCCATCAGCAGAGCTCTGGAACGTGCTCCAAATGAAATAAATAATGGTAAAACCCTCTCCCTTTGGATGGGATGCGTGCAGAGAGAGGGAGGGGGGAGGGGAGAGCAATTTGTTTAATGGATTTTATTGATTGAGAGATTAAAATACTCCGGGGGTTAGATACGGCGAGACCCTGCTTTTGCTCTACAAAATCACAATCACTTACAGGGCCTTTGTGGAAATTCAGAAATTAAATGGAGCTCAATCCCAGGCACTGTCAGCTGAAAGCAGAGAGGTCCTTGAGGGACCTTTACAAGCCTTCCTGGGAAGTTTTTTTCCCCCCTCATATCCAATCTAACCCCCCCCTGGCCCACCCTGAGTCCTTTTCCTCCATTCCTGTCACTTCTCCATGAGAAGGGAGCTCCCCCCTCTCCCTCTGCCCCAGTTTGACCCCAGGGCTGCAGGAATTGGGGTTTGGATGCTGCTCCCTGATCCCTCCTGGTTCCAGAGGAGAGGCTGGAAATTGCCCTGCACACAAGCACCCGAATTTATCTGTCACAGCCAAAGCTGGTGGATCAGAGCCTCGTGTGCTCCCTTTTCTCCTCCTGGAAAATGGGGATAATTGCAGCAGCACTGTGACATTTATGGCTGAAAAGCTGTGCACATGTGTAAAATGCAGAGGAGGGTTATTATGTGTCTTATTTACACGGGAGAGGATTCCCAAAAGAGGAGAAAAAAGCCCCATGAATGCCTCTCTTGGATTTGTGACGAGCTGATTCCACTCAGTGCATTCCAAGTGAGTGTCAGGAGCAGGACGAGATCCAGCACGAAACACACCCTGCCTGGAAAAGTTCAGAATCAAAGGGACCAAAGCAATCCATTTATTTCCCTTTTTCTGAGTTCTTTGCAGCTCCTGCCTCCTTCCTCCAGGTGAGATCACAGAGCCCCTTCCCCTGCCCTGCAGACAGTGGGGTCCTGGAGGAGCCAGCCTGGATACAAGATGAGAGGAAGGGTTGTATCTGCCTTGTTAATGATGTTGTGTTCCCTGTGTGGCCACCAAAAGCTGCCACCACCTGTCCGCACCTGCTTTGTTGTCTCCTTTTTGAGCCCAGCACATCCAACCTTCCACGAGGGCTGATAAACCCCAGTCCCTCTCCTTTAAAAGCAGAGGTTCCTCAGTGTTCCAGTGGGCAGGGGGATCCCACCTGTTATTTAATAATACCCAAACAATGCAGTTATTTGGGACTTTGAAGTGGTTGAGAAGCCCATCAGTGGCACAGGCACAGAGTAACCTCAAATGGAGAAGTGAGGGGAAAGGAGCTGCAAATTCCAGAGAGGGGCCACACCTCCCACATGCAGGGCACAAATGGAGATAATTCACAGCAGTGAGCAGTGCCTGCACAAGGGGGATGGACTCAGAGTGCCAGAGGGCAGGGAGAGATGGAAAACTGGGAAGGAATTCCCACCTGTGAGGGTGGGCACAGGTTATTCCATGGGTTCCCCATCCCTGGAGGAGTCCCAGGCCAGGCTGGACAGGGCTTGGAGCAGCCTGGGACAGTGCAAGGTGTCCCTGGATGAGATTTAAGCTCCTTCCANGGAAGGAATTCCCACCTGTGAGGGTGGGCAGGCCCTGGCACAGGTTATTCCATGGGTTCCATATCCCTGGAACAGTCCCAGGCCAGGCTGGACAGGGCTTGGAGCAGCCTGGGACAGTGCAAGGTGTCCCTGGATGAGATTTAAGCTCCTTCCAACCCCAACTATTCAGGGATTTGATGGTTTTCTGATTCCTTTTGTCCTATTTACACATTTTCTGCAAGGTGAGCCCATTTGGCTGCGGGCATGACAACTTTATATTTAAGTCAGGGGCAGCTTTATCACCTCCTTGTATGTTATGCATCAAACATTAAAGAAAAACCCCAAGATTTATTCATTTCAAGTTGTTCTGCAGAGCTTGGGGCCAGCAGGTCCAGGTGAGCTGATGGCTGCTGAATTTCCCAGGTATTTTGCTGGAGGAAGCAGGGGATACATCAGGAGCAGTTTTATTGCTTTGCACTTGTTGCCAGCTCTTCACCTGCACAGTTTGCATTCCAATAAATTTTTCAGCTCGGGTTTATCTTCTGTAGGAGCGAGGTCTGGCAGAGGCAAAGCTGCCTCTCCAAAGGGCTGCATGTTTTTTTAAACAGAGGCACTTTAAGCTGTTAGTCAGGAGAGGTGGATTTTACATCTGTCTCTGCTGTTGACCCACAGCAGCTGCTGCCTTTCATCTGTGAAAATTCCAACTCTCTGGACTCCCAAAAGCTCCAGTGTGGAGCTGAGGACTCTTCAGAGTTTGTCTCAGATCCTTTAGGGGAAGGGAGAGGAAGGGTGAACCCATCCCTCAGTTTGTTCTCAGCTCTCCCAGGCCCTTCTGAGGCTGCACCCACGGCTGGTTTGTGAGAATGAACCTGCAGGGACACTCTGGGTCCCACAGCTCAGCTCCAGAACAAAATGCCAGAGTTTACTCTGCTCCTGGAGCAGGTTTATGGGCTTTTGGTGTGTCTGGCTCAGAGAAAACCCTCTCTGCCTCGCTGGGAGCCCAGAAGTGATGCCCCAAAGGGCACACACAGACATTCCTTGTGCAGAGACTGAGCCTGGATGAGCCCTGGGTCACTGCTGGCAGGGAGCTGCCACTGATGGGCTGCAACCTCACATGGGGAATGAAACCCCAAGAAATGATGCACAGGAATCACAGCCCTGTACCCTGATCCACCAACGTGAAGGGCCTGATCCAGGTTCTAATTAGGCCCAGGGCTGTGCCTCTGAAGCATCAGGGGATTTCAGATCAAACTCCAGGCTCTGCTGAGAGCCGTGTACTGAGCAGTGATTACTGAATCCTCCAGATGTCTTTCTCACACTTGGAATGCACCTCCTCTCCTCCTCTTGCTCTGAACCACACATGTACTTACACATCTCATTTACATAGTGCATTAAATATTGAAGGTTTGCTCCAATGGTCTCCTGTTTTTCCCAGCCAAGAAAACCCAAGAAATGATTGTTTTCCCTCCGCAACACCGAAAACAGAGGATCACTTGAAGTGATCTGTTGTGCACAACCTGGCAATTACAGTGAGAGCTGAACAATGCCTGTGAGGGAAGGGACTGGACCGGGCAGGTTGAGCCTGTCTGCTTGAAATTGGGCTGGAACAGCCCAAATCAGCTGAGGCTCCTTTTATGTTCAACAGATGTGAGGCAGAGGAGCCTTCCTTGTTTCCATTCACTGTAACGTGATCTCGGGATTGTTTTTGCATCTCATCAGCGATGCACAACCTGCTGGAGGTGGCACAGGGAGCTGGCAGCTCTGGGGCTGCATTCCAGCTCCAGTGGGAGTCTGCAGCTCCTTCTCCTGGGAAACCATAAAGAAATTCCCCCTTGTTCATCCCTGGCAGGGTCCAGGAGCAGCCCGGGGCAGTGGAAGGTTCCTGTCAGGGCAGGGGTGGGTGGGGAGGGCTTTGAGGACCCTCCCGGCCCAATCCAAGGGGTGATGGGTACAAATGTCCTCAGTTCCGATGGAAAAGCCTCCGTGGCAGTGGGGCAGGAGGTGTGAGGAGGGCTGAACCCACCAGGAGTGGGGCAGAGCAGGGCTGGGGTGAGGCTGGTGCAGAGGAACGAGAGGGGAACGGGGCTCCAGAGCTCCCAGTGCCACTGGAGACCCCTTACAAACGATTTTGCTCTTTCAGTCATTAATTTTTTATGAAGTTTAATAGGCCTGCAGCCTAGAGACCTGCCTGGGTGTTGATTAGCTTCATATTTTCTCTCATTAATGTAGAATCTGATTAGCCCCCGTTACAAGCATTTCATCTGATTTGGCAGAGAGCATTGTTCTGATAGCAGGAATTACAAGTTGACTTCCTTGCAGGAGACAAAGCCTCTGCCTGCTGAGAGCCCCACACCTCCCAGGCCTCTTTCCAACAGCCTTTGTGGCCAGGGGCTGTGGGTGCTGAAGTTTGGGGGTGTCTCAGGACCCCTCGTGGCTGGGATTTGCTCTTGGGCAGCCTCTGAGCTTGGAGCAGAGGTGACACAAAGGTGCTGACGCCCTGGGCTGCCCAAAGCCACCATCCTGCACCCAAAGCCACCATCCTGTACCCAAAGCCACCATCCTGCAGCCAAGGCCACCATCCTGTACCCAAAGCCACCATCCTGCAGCCAAGGCCACCATCCTGCACCCAAAGCCACCATCCTGCAGCCAAGGCCACCATCCTGCAGCCAAGGCCACCATCCTGCTCCCAAGGCCACCATCCTGCACCCAAGGCCACCATGCTGCATAAAGGCCACCATCCTGCAGCCAAAGCCGCCATCCTGCAGCCAAGGCCACCATCCTGTACCCAAAGCCACCATCCTGCAGCCAAGGCCACCATCCTGTACCCAAGGCCACCATCCTGCACTGTGCCATTCCTCAAACACCTGGAGAAATGTGTCACAGGGAATTCATCCTCAGCTTTTTTCGCCTCCGAGCTCCCTCTGTGCGAAGGGAAAGAGGTTTTATGAACGACCTGAGCAATTCCAGCTAATGGCTGGAGCTGCAAACCACCCCTTGCTGATCCCAGGGGAATAATATCTCAGCAGCCTGGAGGAGCCTTTTCCCTGCCTGCCTGTGTTATGGATGTGCTCAGCTCGCAGGGATAGCAGGGCTTCAGAGCAGGCATTAAGGGAGATTGCTCGGGTCATTATTAATTATGCAGATTCTCCATCTTCTTCTGTCAGAACACAGGAGTTAAATAAACACAAATGGATCAAACTGCTGTGCAATAGGAACTTGATGTTAATACAGCCAAAGGGCTGCTGGGGGGTGGCTCTGCCATCCAGTTCTGGGGTGGGAGACCCAACATTTGGGTCAGTTCTCCAGGTGCTGAGGTGGGAAGGGGTTTTCTGGCACCCCCGAGGGCACTGGCAGCAGTGTGGGTGTGAAATCCACTCCTGGGTGCTTGGCCTGAAGGGTTCCTGCTTGGATTTGACCAAGAATTCCAAGAGAAGTGACCTCAGAGGGGACACCCAGCAGGTCATGGTGGGCAGCCCTGCTTGCGTGGCTCCTGTTCTGAGATTGGAGCTTGGACACCTCATTTCACTCAGGAACAGGGATTTCAGGGATTTCCAAGAACTGCCAAGGTGAGAGGGACCCCAAATGCCCAGAGTTCAGTGTGGGAGCTCACCCTGTGCCCAGTGTCCCTGCTCCAGTGCCAGCTTTGCAGCCAGGGGCTGAACCTGGGCACCAAAGAGCCTCAAACACCAAATTCCTGGGTTTTTTTGGGGAAAAAAGGCTGGTTCTGCCTGGCTGGGAGCTCCATCCCCATGAGGGGTGAGCAGACAGTGAGCACTGCTCAGGAGGAGCAGCACACGAGGAGGAGCCACACCTGAAGCTCAGGGGAGCTTTGCAAGGAGCAGGAGAGGGAGGGAACAGGAGGGTGGACACTCCTGCCTCAAACCTGCTTCCTCTGCAGCCTCACACGAGGCAGCCAGCTCTGTTCTAGCCCATTTATCTCTTTCAGCTTGTGGCAAGGCACCCCGTGCCTGCGCTGCCAAGCAAGCTGGGTGTCAAATCACTACAGATGTGCATAATTCAAGCTGGCACAGAAAACTGATGGCTTTTGCATTGGACATGTTTATTTTCTTCTTGCAAGGCTTAAGCATGTCATTTGCTGTCACACATGCCCTTGTGAAATCTTGGCAAGAAATCAATTTGATTTTCAATGTCAAGCAGCTTTCTTTAATGTCTGCAGATAAGGTTTGTGTGCAGGAGTTATGGATGTACCACCTGGGGTCAACAGCACCGAGCTCTCTGGGAAATCCTCCTGCTCAATATTTCAAGGAAATCTCTGCAGAACCGTTGCCTCTTTCCCAGCTTCTCCAGGAATGGACATTTGTCACTTCCCAAAAGGGTGTGTGACACTGCACTCCACTGGTGCAGGGCACCTCGGGGTTTTTCTGTGGTGCTTCTACTCCAATCGAGGCTCTTTTTTTTTGGCAAAATCCCTCAGGCTCTGAGAAATCTTGGGCAAGGAATTCTGTTTTCCTCCCTGGACTGGGTGTGCTGGGCCCCACTGGAACAGCTCCAGGGTTTCTGGGGGTGGGTGACCAGGCTGGATTATTTGAGGGACTGGCAGGGTTTTGCTGGTTCCATTGCTCTGGTGGGTGAAGCAACTCCTCTGTTAATTTGTCATGTTTTAAGATGAGAGAAAAACGAATCCAGCACAGAACAAGTGCAAAACCATCCTCGTGAGAGTGGGAATCTGTTCTGCCACATGATGTACCACTTTCCTCCCCCCCACAATCCCCTCTCAGCAGAGCAGTTGGGATTTGCTGCTGTTTATGAATTGGCTGCACATAAATTCAGTGTCAGACTGGGGAGGGAGGCTCCAGGCTGCCCTGGGAAGGCTGAGCACCCGGGGTTGCTCCTCTCCTGCCCCCTGGTCTCTCACCAGCAGAGGCTCGAGGCAGCAGGAGTGCCTTGGAGACTGCCTTGAGCAGAAGCAGATGGCACCAAAATCTGATAACACTTCCTTGAGTGTGAAACTCATTAACCAACCCCCCACCCCCCCCTATTCCCCAAATTAATATTTTTGAAGCCAAATATTCCAGGATTTCTGGTGGAAGTGGTGTGTGTGAGGAGTTCTGCCCTGGAAAGCTGCTCCCCAGCCTGGAGAGGCTGCAAAGAAATGGTTTAGAGCAGCTCATCCACACGTGGCACTGCCCTTGCTCCCCTCCAGCCCCAGCTGATGTTGGCAGGAGTTTTGCATGAATGAGAAGTGCAATAAAATCAAAGAGATAAAAGAGGATTGGCCTCCTGCTGTGTTTTTATTCCCTGCATTCAACCCCCAGTGAAAGCACCCAGGAGTAAATTGGATTCCACCAGGCTCTGGTGGCTTTGGGTCTTTCCTTCCAGTGGGAGGCTCTGGATTTCTGGCAGGTGCAGAAGAATCAGAGTTTCTTTATCCTCGGTACAACAAAACTTCTGTGAGCAGCCAAACTTCCCAAAAAAAATGAAATCTGTGATCCCCCAAGCATCTTAAGCTGAGTTTTTTGTGGAGGTTTCACCCTGAATTCCAGAGCTGTCCTTCACTGTGAGAGAAGAAAGGATGTTCAGGTGCTGACATCCCTCTCCAAGCCCATTTGATTTTGCAATTAATTCCCAGTCAGGGTGGTAATTTCTATTGCACTCTCAGTGATCAGAAATATTTAGCAGATTAACATCATTTAGCTTTCATCTTCCCCGGGGAGATAAGAGAAAGGATTAAAGAGAAGGAGATTCCTCGCTAAATGCTGTTGAGAGAGTGCTGAGGAGTCTGGAGATGTGAAATCAAATGGGGGAAAACAAAGGGAAAGTTCAGGCACTGCCAGTGGGATTTAGCCTTTATTCACTGCTCCAGCCCCTCTCAGCTCCCCAGCAGAGCTGAGACCACTCCTGTAACCCAGGCTGGGAGGCAGCAGATGCTGGAATTTGCACCACTGCAGCTAAAATTGATCATCTCTGGCCTAAAACTGCTGATTTGGGCACCCCTCAGTGCCTGAGCCTCTCTTCTTTCTCCCTTTCCTGGGTGCAGGTTCCCTGCTCAGAGAGGATCAAGGCACTGCAGACATTTCCTTTTCCCCTGTATTCAATCAAGGCAGAAGAATGTGTTTAATATCTGAGGTGGGAGATTCTCGCCCCGGGAGGAGCAGAGGGAAGGAGAGGCAGGCTCAGCACAGGGCAGCATAAATCCAACCCCACCCCCCTGAAATGCAGGGAGGGAGCTGCACCACAAATCAGCCAAGGGCGAGGAAGTCCCGAGCCAAAGGAAGAACAATTTCATGTGCTCTTGTCTTATTGCCACGATATTTCCTCCTTTGTGTTGTTAATGACAAATAAAATACAAGTGCAGAGCGGGAGTGAGGAAATACGGGCTGGAATTCAGCCAGGAGTGTTGAGGGTTGGGATCAGAGGTGGCTGCTGAGTGGGGACATCCCTTTGGCCGTGTCCCCCTGGCCCAGCAGGAGAGCTCAGGCTCCACCAGAGCCCACAGGAAGTGCTCAGGAAGGGGCTGGGGGCAGTTTAATGTCTCTCCCAGCCCAAACCAGTCTGGGATTCATCCCAAATGCAGTGGGGGAGTGTCATTCTCCCAGGCTGCTGCTGGGGAAACTGAGGCAGCTGCTGTGGGGGCACCCAGCCCCACCTGGACCATCCCTGCAGCTCCCTCTGCCCCTCTGGTTTCACTCCTGGAGCCTGGCTTGGTGTTTTTGGAGTAAAAATTGGGTGTGCAGCTCCAATTCCCTCACAGCCACCACAGCAGGGACAGCTACAACCTGAATTTCCATGAATTCCTTGGGAATCCATAGAGTTTAAGAGCCAATGCCAATGGAATTGAGTGCTGCCATTGGATCACAGCCCCTCACTGCCAAAAATCCTGCAGGATTTGGGAATCTGGGGGTTGTTCNCTGCTGTGGGGGCACCCAGCCCCACCTGGACCATCCCTGCAGCTCCCTCTGCCCCTCTGGTTTCACTCCTGGAGCCTGGCTTGGTGTTTTTGGAGTAAAAATTGGGTGTGCAGCTCCAATTCCCTCACAGCCACCACAGCAGGGACAGCTACAACCTGAATTTCCATGAATTCCTTGGGAATCCATAGAGTTTAAGAGCCAATGCCAATGGAATTGAGTGCTGCCATTGGATCACAGCCCCTCACTGCCAAAAATCCTGCAGGATTTGGGAATCTGGGGGTTGTTCTGAAGCAGCAGCTATCGATCCCCTGCACAGGCAGCATCCCTGGGACTGATGGAGTTTTAATCACTTTGTCTGCTGCAAGAAAAATGATATTCCTGGTTTTTCTCTTGCATATGGATGGGAGGGTCCTGACAGGGGTCTCAGGCTGCACCAGGGCTGGGGGAGGACCCAGCTGGGAGTGAGCTCTGAGGGACAGAAACAGCCCCAGCCCTCCCCAGAGCCACCCTGAGGAGCAGGGATGAGGAGCAGGGATGAGGAGCAGGGATGAGGAGCAGGGATGAGGAGCAGGGATGAGCCTGCACATTCCTGCTTAAAGCAGAATCCTCCTCCTGCCAGGCAAAAAAAATGTGTATTTATGTGTGAGTGCTCCTTTAATAGGGACATTTCCAAGAATTATTCTGAATTTCAGCTGGTGGGCAAGTTTGGTGCATTTAAAAGCCATCCATCACCCCGAGCACATTCAATAGTCATCACTGCAACAGGCTCTCACAGTCCCATTTTTACAACATCAAATGATGTGCTCAATAATAAAATTATTTTTATCAGTTTTAATCTGTCATTGCCAGGCAGCTGCTGATTTGCCATATCAGTAAGATCAGCACCACTGAAGTTGAAGGGAGATTTACATTCCTAACTTCGTGATGAGCTTGCTCAGTTTTATCCCAGCCCTCAGCTGACGAGGGGACAGCTTTGGGCAGCACATCCCCAGGTGAGGCAGCTGCAGCCCTGCCTGAATCCACGGCAGAGGATGGAACTGGGTGAGCTCTGAGCTCCCTTCCCAGCCAGGGATG
>VWYE01011485.1:122806-173752 GCA_013398995.1 Alaudala cheleensis
GGGGGAGTGTCATTCTCCCAGGCTGCTGCTGGGGAAACTGAGGCAGCTGCTGTGGGGGCACCCAGCCCCACCTGGACCATCCCTGCAGCTCCCTCTGCCCCTCTGGTTTCACTCCTGGAGCCTGGCTTGGTGTTTTTGGAGTAAAAATTGGGTGTGCAGCTCCAATTCCCTCACAGCCACCACAGCAGGGACAGCTACAACCTGAATTTCCATGAATTCCTTGGGAATCCATAGAGTTTAAGAGCCAATGCCAATGGAATTGAGTGCTGCCATTGGATCACAGCCCCTCACTGCCAAAAATCCTGCAGGATTTGGGAATCTGGGGGTTGTTCTGAAGCAGCAGCTATCGATCCCCTGCACAGGCAGCATCCCTGGGACTGATGGAGTTTTAATCACTTTGTCTGCTGCAAGAAAAATGATATTCCTGGTTTTTCTCTTGCATATGGATGGGAGGGTCCTGACAGGGGTCTCAGGCTGCACCAGGGCTGGGGGAGGACCCAGCTGGGAGTGAGCTCTGAGGGACAGAAACAGCCCCAGCCCTCCCCAGAGCCACCCTGAGGAGCAGGGATGAGGAGCAGGGATGAGGAGCAGGGATGAGGAGCAGGGATGAGGAGCAGGGATGAGCCTGCACATTCCTGCTTAAAGCAGAATCCTCCTCCTGCCAGGCAAAAAAAATGTGTATTTATGTGTGAGTGCTCCTTTAATAGGGACATTTCCAAGAATTATTCTGAATTTCAGCTGGTGGGCAAGTTTGGTGCATTTAAAAGCCATCCATCACCCCGAGCACATTCAATAGTCATCACTGCAACAGGCTCTCACAGTCCCATTTTTACAACATCAAATGATGTGCTCAATAATAAAATTATTTTTATCAGTTTTAATCTGTCATTGCCAGGCAGCTGCTGATTTGCCATATCAGTAAGATCAGCACCACTGAAGTTGAAGGGAGATTTACATTCCTAACTTCGTGATGAGCTTGCTCAGTTTTATCCCAGCCCTCAGCTGACGAGGGGACAGCTTTGGGCAGCACATCCCCAGGTGAGGCAGCTGCAGCCCTGCCTGAATCCACGGCAGAGGCTGGAACTGGGTGAGCTCTGAGCTCCCTTCCCAGCCAGGGATGTTCTGCAGAGCCACTGGATGGATCCTTTATGCTCCTCCAGCCCCTCCAAGGAAGAGCTGGGCCCAGAAAAGCACAAAGCACAAATTGCTTTGTCAGTTCCTGAAATGCTTTCGAGCATTTGACCCCAAATGTTTCCCCTCTGGGTCAAAGAGGGGCTGCTCCCACTGCTGGCACCTGCAGGGCTTCAGCAGAGCCAGGTCCTGGCTGTGTGTGGGTGCTCAATATCTGCTCTGGGACCCACCTGCAGCAGCCTCCTCCTGCTCTGCCACGGGGAACCTGCACTGACAGACCCTTCTCAGGGCAATGAATCTTCTGTTCTTCTGTTTTGGAGTCCAGAATGTTCCTCTGCTGTCCTGGATGGGCTGTGACCCTGGCAGGGGGTCTGAGGTTTTAGCACAGAGTCAGAAATGCCCCAGTGCTTTTCATTTCAGCCCATGAGAACAACTGCAAACTTTGCATGGGGGATTTGCAAGCCATGAGAAGTTAATGAGTGTGACTGTTGTTAAATCACTGGGTGAAAAAGAGATTTATGGGGTTTTAACATAGAGGGTTAAGAGACACAAAATGGTGGGATTGGGGTGTGGTACAGGTTTTTTTCTTCTTCTTCTCCTTCTCCATTTTCTTTTCTCACAGTGTTTCTTTATAGATTGGTTAATAGGGGAAAATAGAGTTCAAAATTATGAATTCTCATTGGTATTTAATCATAAATAATTAGTGTGTAAATATCTGTATAAAAGATAGAAACCACCTTGTTGGGAGGGACTTTCCCCTCAGCCTTCTTGCTGACCAGACTGTGGCAGGGCAAAGAGAAAAACTTAGATAAGAACAATAAATATCTTTGGAGCACAACCCACACGGTCTCTGATTCCTTCTTCCAAGCACGGGCTTGGGAGAAAAAAGACTTTTTACACTACCAGGGTTAATCTCAGACCTGATAACCCCAACCCTTGTGCAGTGAGAGGATGGGAAAGAGGCTGCTGAACCTCACAGACAGGGAGAGCAGCAGAAATCCTCTCCAGCCTGTGGAAATTCATCCCTCACCCTCAGCAGAGCCTGGATGAGCCCCAGCCCTGCCCCTCTGCTGCTGCTTGGCCTCCCCTGGGTCACAAGAGATGGACCAGCTTTATCTGGGGTTCCTCTGCACCACGAGCTGCAGCACCTGGGGCTGGCCAGGAGGTAATTCCCTCCAGCCCTGGGACATCAGCACAGAGCCCCCAGCTCCACGTGAGAAAAGGCTGAGGGTATTTTTATTCTGCTTGTACAGTGAAAATATAACAAAATATGACAGGGTTCAAGGTGAGGGGGCTGGATGTGCTCAGTGCAGGGCACGAAATAACATCCAGATTAAGTCAAAGGCACAGCTTCTGATCCTTTTAATAGGACAGGCTTTCACTCTGCCATAAATTTCCCTGCTCAGCACATATGGATCTTTATGATCTCTACTTCTGAACCCGCAAGGAGGAGCCACCCTGCAAAGCCCCATCTGCCCAGTGCTGCTGGGGCTGGTCTGTGTGCCAGCACTGGAATTCCTCCATCCAGAGCCCCCACTGCCCTGGCAGGGAGCTGGAGCAGGGCCCTGCTGCCCTCCTGGCTGGCCACAGAACAGAAATGTGGGGGAAGCAGAGCTCTAAGTGCACTCACACTGGAATGTGTGCGAGGGGAGGATCTCGTTTATCCAGGAAAGGCTGGGGCGGTGCTTGGACCGGGCTGGGAAAAGGAGGCTGAGAGTGATGATTGAAAAAGACAACCACAACAAGTGAGCTGTGACTGGAGCTTGCTTCTTGATTGGAAGTGTTTAGAAGGTGATGCTGGAACAGGAGAATCAATTAACTCAAGAAGAAATCATGTTCTTCACCTCCTTCCATGTTTCCTGGCACGCCGGTCGCTTCAACATCTGGGTGTCCTCAAGACATTTGATGCATTTCATTCACCACACATGACATTTGCATAATGCCAGCATCATGCTTTATGCAGATGCACCCTCGAACATCTCACAGACTCTGATTGCTATTTAAACTCCCCACAAACAAAACCCACGGGGGCCTTGCCCACTTGTGAATGTGAGAAAATGCGAGGTCCAAAGTGACTCATTCCTTGCACTGGCACACTCCAAACTCCCTTCACATCCCAAGTAAACACAGAGTGATTTTCTTTCTACAGCCATTAAAATTCTATTAGCTGTTTGTGAATATTATTTCATGCCATCTGCATTTACTCCGAAGCCGTGCTAGTGACAGCTGCAATCATTTGAATGCATTTTCTGTGTGCTGCTGCTGATGGAGGAGCAGAACCTTCCTCCCTCGCTGCTCCAGGAGACACAGCCAACTGCAGGCATGGTTTGTTTGCAAATCCAAATCCCCACAGTGTTATTTTATTTATTAGGACAACAGAAGGGAAAAGGGAGGATGAGACAAAGGGAAGTGGCTGATGTTATGTGACAAACAGAGGCGCTGCTCCTTTTCACTTATTTATTTGGCCCCCAGCCACGGTTTGGGGTGGGAATGGAAGGGGACAGAGGAACAGACAGTTTTAATTCTGTCATGTTTTCACTGGCAAAAGGCTGAGGGCTTCTATTGTGTGAAATATGTATTTTTAATTACCCACCATTTACACACTGTGCAGTTGCTGAACGGGAACTTGAACAACAAGATGTGATCCCGTGTCAGCATCTGCTGCTGAGCCACCTCAGCTCCAGCATTCCCAGCCAAATTCAACGTCTCAGCATTGCCGAGCAATAAACTCGGGTAACAACAGGTCAGCAGACAGGGCAGGGGCTGTGTGGGGGTGACTGAGCAGCCAAATATTCTTTTTTTTTTTATGGTATTTATTTCCCATGGGCATCCCGAGGGATGTTCAGCCCTGTGCAGATGGAATCCGTGCAGAATTCCAGGCCTGGGAGCTCTGCTTCCTTGGGAAAACAATCCCAGGGGGGGTTTTCCTCCCAGGAGAGGGGTTTGTGCCCAGAGCTGGTCAGGATCTTCATTTCATGGGGGCAGAACTGGAGGGCCAAAATATTCCTGCAGTTTGATGCCTGTGCTCGAGAAAGTCTCACCCTCTCCTGTGCTCATCCAAAGTTTGGCTTGAAAACACACAGGTGATAAATGCTTCAATATTGAACCATGATTTACCCGTGGTGAGTGAAGGAAAAATTATGCAAATTGGGCCTGAATCAGAGCAATGAGCCCCTTTATATTCTCCAGAAAATGTCAAAATATAATGTTTTATGAATCGCTCGCTTTCCTTTGAAAATAAAACACTTCTCCTTTTCTGTGCTGGAGATTATGCCTGAACATAAATTACAGAGGGATGGTGGCTGGATTAATGCAGTCCCCAAATGGCAGGGATTCATAAAGGAGGGAGATTTTTACTCAGAAGAATTCCATCCTGTCATTCCACGTGCTCCGGATCCCAGTCCTCGATTCACCCCCGGCTCCAGGGACAGGAGCTGCTCACTCAGCGCCAAGGGCAGCACTAATGGAAGCAGAGAAAACAAAACTGCACAAACCCAGCTTTGAGTGGCATTACAAACAAACCAGGAGAAGCTCTGAGAGCACAGCAAGGTCCCGGGAATGAAAGTCCCGCTCGTCTGTGTGGAGATAAAAACAATCTCTCCAGAGGTGAGGGAGCAAAGTCACGCAGAATTCCCACTCCTCTCATCTGCAGTGTTTGTTCTGGGCCCCCACAGCCCTCAGAGAGGCTTCAACATCTGAGGAAAACAAATCTCAGTGCATCACTTTGAATAATCCTGACTGAGTCATCAGTTTGAAACCCCAATTCCTATTAGCACTTCTGCGAAGAGCTTTGATGAGGTTGTGGCTGTTGGCACCAGGAGTTTGTGGTGCACGTGATGATTCAGAGTTTCTCCCTCCCACAAACGGATTCCTGCTCACACAGAGCAGCAGGAATTGCTGTTTGGGGACCAGGAAAGGGAAAGGAACCCCAGGAAAAGCAGGGCCCAGTCTGTCACAAGCTGCTCAGCACCAAAAGGGGTTTTTATTGTAATCCCATGGGAAGCTCCTTTAGGGAAAGGAGCCCCTCCTGCAGGGTGGGTGTGCACCTGGATCCCCTGCAGCCTGCACAAGGAAATGAGCACTGGGAGCTGACAGCCCCCAAAGCAGCAAAGAAATGTCAATAAATCCTGGGAGCTGCTCTCCTCCAGCTCACAGGCTCACAGAGGGAGCGCTGGGTCCTGGCAGGGGAATTGTCTTTGCTGGGATTGCCATGGCAGGGGGGTGACAATGACCTGGAGACCTCAGTGGGCAGTGGGGCAGCTCCCTGCACAGAGCTGGGTTACCTTTTGGGGGAGAAGTATTAAAAACTAGCTCCATTTAGCAGCCTGGAAGGTCACCAGGGTTTGGTGTCGGTGGGCAAAGCTCGGGGTTTGTCACCAAAAGGAAACTTTAAAGGAGGTTCTGCCGTGTCTGTGGTAGGAACGAGCAGGGCAGGGGTGGGGTTTGCTCAGATGACGTGGGGGGAGCTTGGAGTCAGAGCTCAGAGGCTGGAGAAGGGATCCTGGTGAGTGTGAGCAGGGACGGGAGCTCGGGAGGAGCCCAGAGCCGAGCAGGGATTTCTGGTGGGAGCTGGAATTCTCCTTCCCTGCACTGCCCTGGAACTGTTCCCCCTGTCAGAGGGAGCTGTGGCCCTGGCTGCAGGTGGCAGATGGAACTCAGGGAAGCATCCTGAGAGGAGAGAGCTCCCTGACCTGCTGCAGCCTCCCCCCCTGAGATTGGCTTCGTTCCCTGGGTCAGCAAACGAGAATTACTGGGAGATGCTGCAGAGAAATGAAGGTCTGATGATCCCAAATTTGTTCCCACTGCCAGCCTGGCCTTTCTGATAGAGTGTTTTTAATTAGATTTTGAGTTCCCTCTTTGGAAGACCACAGGCTCCAGATGGCAGGTGAGCTCATCCCCTCACTGAGTCTGAGGGACTTTGGCCCGTTCTCCATCTCCTCAGCTCTCCCTGTTCCAATGCAGGCAGGGGGAAACAGCAAATCACGAGGAAGGGACTCACAAGGAGTGCAAAACATCGAGCAGCAGAAATGGGAACAGGCTCTCAGCTCTCCCAAAGGGCTTGGGAAGAGGGTGAAAAGAAAAAAAAATAATATATAATAAACCTGAAAAAAATAATCAACCCCCACATATAATGCACAAAAAACTGATTTCTCACCAACAAGGCCTGGGAGGAGAGGAGTCCTCATTGCTGGAACCAGAGGATGAGGTGCAGTGAGTTTGGGACATGGAGCAGCATTTCCACGGGGCTTTTGTCACAGCCCAAGGTGAGACGATCCCAACGGATCCCAACCTGCTGCTCCCAAATGGGGTCTGTGTGGGACTGAGAGCCAGACCCTGCAGGGCTCCCAGCCCTCACCTGGAGCCAGGGGGATGCTGGGGATCCTTGCCAAGCTGCCAGCTCCAGGATAACCCACTCACAGCCAGCCAAGCACCTTCTCACTGCACTGCAGGTCCTGCTGCCTCCCTCAGTGCCAAAGGACTTCCCCCACAGGGAATCACAGAATCACAGAATCACAGAATTTCTAGGTTGGAAGAGACCTTCAAGATCATCGAGTCCAACCCATGTTCTAACACCTCAACCAGATCATGGCACCAAGTGCCACGTCCAGGCTTTTTTTAAACACATCTGGGGATGGTGACTCCACCACCTCCCTGGGCAGATGATTCCAGTATTTTATCACTCTTTCTGTGAAAAACTTCTTCCTTAAATCGAGCCTGAATCTCCCTTGGTGCAGTTTGAGACTGTGTCCTCTTGTTCTGTCTGTTGTTGCCTGGAGAAAGAGACCAACCCCCAGCTGAGCACAGCCACCCTTCAGGAAGTTGAAGAGAGTGACAAGGTCACCTCTGAGCCTCCTTTTCTCCAGGCTGAACAACCCCAGCTCCCTCAGTGGTTCCTCATACCGCTTGTGTCCCAGCCCCTCACCAGCCTCGTTGCTCTCCTCACAACAAATCCCACCACAGACTGCCCAGAACCGGTGCAATTCTCCTCGTCCTTTGCTGTGAAAATCCCCGAGCCCAGGGCAGGTCCCAGAGCTGCTCCCTGCCCTGAGCTCATTCGGGGTGTGAATGGCAGCGGGTCAGGAGCTCCCAGCCCTGACACTCCCCGGCATTTGCATGAGAAGATTCTGCCGACTGCAGGCAGCGTTTCTCAGGACGGGCTGTTTGACACCTCTGCTGGATGTTGGGGAATAAATTATTTTGTTCTGCTCCTAACTGATCACAGCCATGAATTCTGATTCGCTGACACCCCCGAGTCCCAAACAAAAGCACAGAACCTTGTCTAATAGTGCTGTGAAAAGGGATATTCAGGAAATATTAACAAGTTTCATATGGTAATTTATGTAAATAGAAACCATAACTCAGTTGAAAAGATTCCGTTGAATGTATAGAAAGAGTCTGAAAGCCAAGGTTTCTCATGATAAAACATAAATTGAGACTTAGTCTTTACAACCCAAATGTTGTGCTTTCTGCTACAGAACAAAGAAGGGAAAACCAGAAGCTTCGTTTTAATTAAAAAGTGAAACATTTCCCAGTTTGGAGTTTAGGATCTGCAGAGGGGCACTTTTCTAGAATTGTGAACAGAGCTTTTCAAACGGCTTCTCTGTAGAGAAAAAACCATTGCAGCATCAATGTCCCTGGGCAGGGACACCTCCCTGGGGGCACAGGGGCACCTCCCACTGTCCCAGGCTGCTCCCAGCCCCATCCAGCCTGGCCTGGGACACTGCCAGGGGATCCAGGGGCAGCCCCAGCTGCTCTGGGCACCCTGTGCCAGGGCCTGCCCACCCTCCCAGGGAAGGATTTCTTCTTGATACCCAGAAAACCTGTGCCCTTTCCGTTTATTCCATTTCCCTTTTCCTATCAGTCCACGCCCCTGTGGGAATCCCTCTGCAGATTTTTTGTAGCCCCTTTAGGCTCTGGGATCTCCTTTAGGCACTGGAATCCCATTTAGGCACTGGGATATCTTTTAGGCTCTGGGATCTCCTGTAAGATCTGGGATCCCCTTTAGGCTCTGGGATCTCCTTTAGGCTCTGGGATCCCCTTTAGGCACTGGGATCTCTTTTATGCTCTGGGATCCCCTTTGGGCTCTGGGATCTCCTTTGNTAAGCTCTGGGATCCCCTGTAGGCTCTGGGATCCCCTTTAGGCTCTGGGATCCCCTTTAGGCTCTGGGATCTCCTTTAGGCACTGGAATCCCATTTAGGCACTGGGATATCTTTTAGGCTCTGGGATCTCCTGTAAGATCTGGGATCCCCTTTAGGCTCTGGGATCTCCTTTAGGCTCTGGGATCCCCTTTAGGCACTGGGATCTCTTTTATGCTCTGGGATCCCCTTTGGGCTCTGGGATCTCCTTTGGGCTCTGGGATCTCCTTTAGGCTCTGGGATCCCCTTTATGCTCTGGGATCAGCCCCTCCCACCCCACCAGACACTGTGGATCCTGGTGATCTCCTGATCAAAGTGAAGACACTGAGTTTTCTTTGGTCCTGGATCCCTTCATGGAGGTGATTTCCAACCCTCCCAGAGCCAGCTCCTCCATATCTAGCCTGAGCTTTGCAAGGACCATGCGTTTTAATTAAAGAGTTTAATTAGTGTGCCCATAATCTGTCAGAGCTCTCATGCTGAGACATAATTAATGTCTTACCTCTACCTTGCAACTTCCACGATGTGTGTGCTTTCCAAATAAATCTGCTCTTGTGTTTGAAGGGACAGAACAATAACAGCACTTGGCACTTCCTCCTGCTGGAATGAGGGAGCTGTGCATTTATCAAGAGGCTTTCTCTGAGGCTGTCCAGAGGGCAGGGAGAGCTGTGTGTGTGCTCAGCACCTCACAACTCCAGCACACAATCAATATTTGTAAGTGATGCCCCAAGCTGAAGGCAGCCTGGGACGTTCTGGGGGTGCTGGGCTTTGTTTGGTTTCCAAAACACCAAAGGCCAGAGTCTGAGGGTTGCTGGAAATCAAACTTTCACCACTCAGAATTCAAAGACAAGCTCTCCCAAACAGCTCATTTGGCGCTGAAATAAGAGTTTACATTGTCAGGGTTGCAGCGTGTTGGCTCTGAGGCTGAACTGCCAAGGAGCTTTTAGCTCTGGGTGATCCCTGGCTGCTGGGACACCTGAGGCACACAGAGTCACCTCAGCACTGCAGAGCCGGGGCAGTGAGATAAAGGAATGCAGGATTGCACCATGAACGTCTCTGCTGTCCTGCTGAGACCCTGGCTCCTCCCTGGCCGTGGAGAACCCATCCCCTGCCTGCCCCACCTCACATCTCACTCCTGCCTGCCTCAAGGCTCACCCCAATCCTGTGTGCCCCATCCCTGCCCAATCCTGCCTGCCCCAAGGTTCACCCCAGGTCCCTCTGCAGTGCCAGCTCTGCTGTCACCTAAACCTGGAGCCCCAGCCCAGCCTGTGTTAGTCACTGCCCCAGCCAGGCCCTTTATCTTTATTAATCATCAGATGCTGTGCCCGGGCCGCTGATGGGTCTCAGCTCCCTCTGGGGGTTTCTGTTCTCCCCCTTCCAGCTGCCGTTTCAGAGGGAGTTACTTTTGCCTGCACCTTTGGCAGGGAGCAGGGTCCCAGCATCGCCACCCCAGCTCGCCCTGTGCTCCCGTTCCAGGCTGGTTCTGTCCCTGTCCCCATCCCTGTCCCTGTCCTATCGCTGTCCCTGTTCCTGTCCTGTCCCTGTCCCCATTCCTGTCTCTGTCCTGTTCCCATCCCTGTCCCCATCCCTGTCCCTATCCCTTTCCTGTCCCTGTCCCCATCCCTGTCCTCATCCCTGTCCCTATCCCTGTCCCTGTCCCTTTCCTGTCCCTATCCCTGTCCTGTCTCTGTCCCTCTCCTGTCCTGTCCCCATCCCTGTTTCTGTCCCTCTCCTGTCCCTGTTCTGTCCCTGTCCCTCTCTTGTCCCTGTCCCTATCCCCATCCCTGTCCCTGTCCCATCGCTCTCCTGTTCCCATCCCTGTCCCCGCAGTTTGCCGAGCAGAGCTCGCAGCACCCTCCCATCCATCTCCCCACAGTGGCACCCGGCGCCTCGGCACTGGATGGAGACATCATTTTCATCGCGCCGGGTTCTGGTGCTTGTTTTGGCTCTGAATTATTTACCAACCCACTCCTGAGTGGGGAGAGGCGTGGGGCGGGAGGAGAGGAGGCGTCTCCGAAGCGGGAGGGTGGGAGGAAGAGCAAACAATCTCCCCACTCGCATCGCTCCCAAACTCTGCTGCGATTTTCTCGCCTTTGTTCCATCTCGTGTTAAACATGTTTGTGTCAGGCAAACAACCCACGTTAGATGGAATTTCACACCATTCAAAGCATCAGTGTCTGCAGCCTTAATGTGTATTATGTTCAAACATGCAACGTAATCCATCACAAACCCCTGCAGACCTCGCGCTTCCCTCCCGATTTATCCGCTCCCGGCTCCCTCCCCGCCCGCACGGAGCCAACCTTCTGTCGGTGGGGTTTTTTTCCCATTTATTTGGAAACAGCAGAGCAGATTCTCAGTCAGTGTTCGCTATCACAGCTCCTCTGGCTGCCTGCCCGTGGATTTATCCCAGCGCAGGGGCCGTGCTCGTTTGCTGGCTGCAATCTGCGGCTGCAAGGATTAACCCGGGGGAGGGTTTTTTTATCCTGCTCCCAGCACAGCCAGGCTGACCAAACCTCTCTCATCACACCCTGCACGGCTGGCAGGGCCTGCCCTCCCTCCTNCTTGCAACTTCCACGATGTGTGTGCTTTCCAAATAAATCTGCTCTTGTGTTTGAAGGGACAGAACAATAACAGCACTTGGCACTTCCTCCTGCTGGAATGAGGGAGCTGTGCATTTATCAAGAGGCTTTCTCTGAGGCTGTCCAGAGGGCAGGGAGAGCTGTGTGTGTGCTCAGCACCTCGAGCCTCCAGCACACAATCAATATTTGTAAGTGATGCCCCAAGCTGAAGGCAGCCTGGGACGTTCTGGGGGTGCTGGGCTTTGTTTGGTTTCCAAAACACCAAAGGCCAGAGTCTGAGGGTTGCTGGAAATCAAACTTTCACCACTCAGAATTCAAAGACAAGCTCTCCCAAACAGCTCATTTGGCGCTGAAATAAGAGTTTACATTGTCAGGGTTGCAGCGTGTTGGCTCTGAGGCTGAACTGCCAAGGAGCTTTTAGCTCTGGGTGATCCCTGGCTGCTGGGACACCTGAGGCACACAGAGTCACCTCAGCACTGCAGAGCCGGGGCAGTGAGATAAAGGAATGCAGGATTGCACCATGAACGTCTCTGCTGTCCTGCTGAGACCCTGGCTCCTCCCTGCCTGTGGAGAACCCATCCCTCACCCCAATCCTGCTTGCCACACCCCTCATCTCACTCCTGCCTGCCCCACTGCTCACCCCAATCCTGTGTGCCCCATCCCTGCCCAATCCTGCCTGCCCCAAGGTTCACCCCAGGTCCCTCTGCAGTGCCAGCTCTGCTGTCACCTAAACCTGGAGCCCCAGCCCAGCCTGTGTTAGTCACTGCCCCAGCCAGGCCCTTTATCTTTATTAATCATCAGATGCTGTGCCCGGGCCGCTGATGGGTCTCAGCTCCCTCTGGGGGTTTCTGTTCTCCCCCTTCCAGCTGCCGTTTCAGAGGGAGTTACTTTTGCCTGCACCTTTGGCAGGGAGCAGGGTCCCAGCATCGCCACCCCAGCTCGCCCTGTGCTCCCGTTCCAGGCTGGTTCTGTCCCTGTCCCCATCCCTGTCCCTGTCCTATCGCTGTCCCTGTTCCTGTCCTGTCCCTGTCCCCATTCCTGTCTCTGTCCTGTTCCCATCCCTGTCCCCATCCCTGTCCCTATCCCTTTCCTGTCCCTGTCCCCATCCCTGTCCTCATCCCTGTCCCTATCCCTGTCCCTGTCCCTTTCCTGTCCCTATCCCTGTCCTGTCTCTGTCCCTCTCCTGTCCTGTCCCCATCCCTGTTTCTGTCCCTCTCCTGTCCCTGTTCTGTCCCTGTCCCTCTCTTGTCCCTGTCCCTATCCCCATCCCTGTCCCTGTCCCATCGCTCTCCTGTTCCCATCCCTGTCCCCGCAGTTTGCCGAGCAGAGCTCGCAGCACCCTCCCATCCATCTCCCCACAGTGGCACCCGGCGCCTCGGCACTGGATGGAGACATCATTTTCATCGCGCCGGGTTCTGGTGCTTGTTTTGGCTCTGAATTATTTACCAACCCACTCCTGAGTGGGGAGAGGCGTGGGGCGGGAGGAGAGGAGGCGTCTCCGAAGCGGGAGGGTGGGAGGAAGAGCAAACAATCTCCCCACTCGCATCGCTCCCAAACTCTGCTGCGATTTTCTCGCCTTTGTTCCATCTCGTGTTAAACATGTTTGTGTCAGGCAAACAACCCACGTTAGATGGAATTTCACACCATTCAAAGCATCAGTGTCTGCAGCCTTAATGTGTATTATGTTCAAACATGCAACGTAATCCATCACAAACCCCTGCAGACCTCGCGCTTCCCTCCCGATTTATCCGCTCCCGGCTCCCTCCCCGCCCGCACGGAGCCAACCTTCTGTCGCTGGGGTTTTTTTCCCATTTATTTGGAAACAGCAGAGCAGATTCTCAGTCAGTGTTCGCTATCACAGCTCCTCTGGCTGCCTGCCCGTGGATTTATCCCAGCGCAGGGGCCGTGCTCGTTTGCTGGCTGCAATCTGCGGCTGCAAGGATTAACCCGGGGGAGGGTTTTTTTATCCTGCTCCCAGCACAGCCAGGCTGACCAAACCTCTCTCATCACACCCTGCACGGCTGGCAGGGCCTGCCCTCCCTCCTTACCTGGAAAAATAATAAATCCATTGTTTTTGGCCGGGAGGAAATGTTTGGAAGTGAAGCGGGAGGATTGCGAAAGGAGGGAAGGCGGCTCTGGAGGAGCCTGAGCCGGGGCAGCAGCGCTGCTGCTCGCTGGGGTTTGCAGCTGGAAAAAAGGGCAAAATGGGCTGGAAAGGAGGGGAAAAAAGCTTTGGTTTTGTTTGCAGGAGTTAATGCAAACTGAGCCCAAAGCAATAAACCCAAACCCACTCTGACAGGGAGGAAAAATCGGTGTTTGGGGTGAAGCAGAAGAGCGGGGACTCCTCTGGAAAGGATACTGAAATAAGTCCCAGGGACACTTTAGATTATAACATATATTGAATTAGATTATATAAACGATGAAGTTTTATCTTAAAGAGCAACACCGTGCTGAAAAGCACCCTGCTCTTCCCTGAGAAGGCTTTCCTTGCAAAGAGATTGCCAGTGAATTTTGAACCATTTTTTGAGTCTATCTGGCTTTTTCTGATAGAAATAGCAGGAAATATTGTGGCATGTCTAATTTTGTTTTTCACCGGAGACTTCATTTTCCCCCTCAAACTCATTTTTTTCAGCACAGCCTCCCCATCTCAGTTCATTTTTTCGCAGTGCACATCTCCATCTCTCATCACTCAGCACTCACCATTTAGCGTATCAACATGGCAATTTCTGCAAATCAGAAAGCAAAGCCATTAACATTTGAAGTGGAAATTTTGAGTTTCTGATCATTAAATAGCTTGGAAATGAAGGGGAAAAAAATAACCTCCCTCTCCTTTAGTCCAGAGCTCCCAAAGAAACCCCTCAGATGAAGGGTCTGGGTGAGTGTGAGGTGGATGAGGATGACCATCGTGCAGTTTTGACTTTCCACACCGATCCCACGAACCAGGGAAGATGCAACAGCTTTGTCTGACCCCTTTGTGGAGGGAAAAGGGTGAGATGGGCTGTGCCCAGGCTCCGCAGCCCCAAAGATGCCCCAGAGCTCCAGGAGTAATTGGACACCCAGGGATGCACAGGGTGGGATTTTGGGGTGTCTGTGCAGGGCCAGGGGTGGGATGGATGATGCTGTGGCTCCTTTCCCCCTCAGGACACCCCGTGGTTCTCTGAAGGGGCTCGCTGTGATGTTCGGTGGCCCTGCTGCAGCCCCAGCCGTGCTCCCATCCCTGGGGATGTCCCAGAGCCGCCCCGTTCCCAGGACAGACCCTGCTCCCGCAGCTCCTGCCCTGCAGGGGTGGGTGCACAGCCGCTCCACTGCCCCCGGGGGTTCGCAGAGCCCCTGGCCGGTGTTTGAGGCTGCTGAGACGCGCGGGGCTGGGGCGGGAGCAGAAGGGGGAGGCTGTGACGGTCTGGGGGAGAGGGAGCTCTGTGCTGGGGCCAGCTGCCTGCTCCCCCCGCCCAGCGCTCCCTTCACGCCTTCCCCAGGCACTGCCAGACTCTGCGCGGGGAGCTGTGTTTGTCCTGCTGCTCCATCTGCTCCCGCTGCCGTCCCGGGATGCTGCTGGCTCTGGGGGTGCGGGGACCCCCTATTTGTACCTGGAATAGGGACCCCGAGTGTGTACTCAGCACAGGGACCGCCAGTTTGTACCAGAACAGGGACCTCGGGGTGCAGGGACCCCAGTTTGAACCCGGAATAGGGACCCTGGGGTGCGGGGACCCCCTATTTGTACCTGGAATAGGGACCCCGAGTGTGTACTCAGCNCGCCATCCCGGGGCTGCTGCTGGCTCCGGGGGCGCGGGTACCCCGGGGTGCGGGGACACTGGGTTTGTACCCGGCACAGAAACCCCGGGGTGCGGGGACCCCGGGTTTGTACCTGGATCAGGCGACCCTGGGGTGCAGAGACCCTCAGTTTGTACCCGGAACAGGGATCCCGGCATGCAGGGACCCCAGTTTGAACCTGGAATAGGGACCCTGGGGTGCAGGGACCACCTGTCTGTACCTGGAACAGGGACCCCGAGTGTGTACTCAGCACAGGGACCCCCAGTTTGTACCCAGAACAGGGACCCCGGGGTGCAGGGACCCCCAGGATGTACCTGGAACAGGGATCCTGGGGTACAGGGACCACCTATTTGTACCCAGNTATCCCAGCGCAGGGGCCGTGCTCGTTTGCTGGCTGCAATCTGCGGCTGCAAGGATTAACCCGGGGGAGGGTTTTTTTATCCTGCTCCCAGCACAGCCAGGCTGACCAAACCTCTCTCATCACACCCTGCACGGCTGGCAGGGCCTGCCCTCCCTCCTTACCTGGAAAAATAATAAATCCATTGTTTTTGGCCGGGAGGAAATGTTTGGAAGTGAAGCGGGAGGATTGCGAAAGGAGGGAAGGCGGCTCTGGAGGAGCCTGAGCCGGGGCAGCAGCGCTGCTGCTCGCTGGGGTTTGCAGCTGGAAAAAAGGGGCAAAATGGGCTGGAAAGGGGGGAAAAGCTTTGGTTTTGTTTGCAGGAGTTAATGCAAACAGAGCCCAAAGCAACAAACCCAAACCCACTCTGACAGGGAAGAAAAATTGGTGTTTGGGGTGAAGCAGAAGAGCGGGGACTCCTCTGGAAAGGATACTGAAATAAGTCCCAGGGACACTTTAGATTATAACATATATTGAATTAGATTATATAAACGATGAAGTTTTATCTTAAAGAGCAACACCGTGCTGAAAAGCACCCTGCTCTTCCCTGAGAAGGCTTTCCTTGCAAAGAGATTGCCAGTGAATTTTGAACCATTTTTTGAGTCTATCTGGCTTTTTCTGATAGAAATAGCAGGAAATATTGTGGCATGTCTAATTTTGTTTTTCACCGGAGACTTCATTTTTCCCCTCAAACTCATTTTTTTCAGCACAGCCTCCCCATCTCAGTTCATTTTTTCGCAGTGCACATCTCCATCTCTCATCACTCAGCACTCACCATTTAGCGTATCAACATGGCAATTTCTGCAAATCAGAAAGCAAAGCCATTAACATTTGAAGTGGAAATTTTGAGTTTCTGATCATTAAATAGCTTGGAAATGAAGGGGAAAAAAATAACCTCCCTCTCCCTTAGTCCAGAGCTCCCAAAGAAACCCCTCAGATGAAGGGTCTGGGTGAGTGTGAGGTGGATGAGGATGACCATCGTGCAGTTTTGACTTTCCACACCGATCCCACGAACCAGGGGAAGATGCAACAGCTTTGTCTGACCCCTTTGTGGAGGGAAAAGGGTGAGATGGGCTGTGCCCAGGCTCCCCAGCCCCAAAGATGCCAGAGCTCCAGGAGTGATTGGACACCCAGGGATGCACAGGGTGGGATTTTGGGGTGTCTGTGCAGGGCCAGGGGTGGGATGGATGATGCTGTGGCTCCTTTCCCCCTCAGGACACCCCGTGGTTCTCTGAAGGGGCTCGCTGTGACGTTTGGTGGCCCTGCTGCAGCCCCAGCCGTGCTCCCATCCCTGGGGATGTCCCAGAGCCGCCCCGTTCCCAGGACAGACCCTGCTCCCGCAGCTCCTGCCCTGCAGGGGTGGGTGCACAGCCGCTCCACTGCCCCCGGGGGTTCGCAGAGCCCCTGGCCGGTGTTTGAGGCTGCTGAGACGCGCGGGGCTGGGGCGGGAGCAGAAGGGGGAGGCTGTGACGGTCTGGGGGAGAGGGAGCTCTGTGCTGGGGCCAGCTGCCTGCTCCCCCCGCCCAGCGCTCCCTTCACGCCTTCCCCAGGCACTGCCAGACTCTGCGCGGGGAGCTGTGTTTGTCCTGCTGCTCCATCTGCTCCCGCCGCCATCCCGGGGCTGCTGCTGGCTCCGGGGGCGCGGGTACCCCGGGGTGCGGGGACACTGGGTTTGTACCCGGCACAGAAACCCCGGGGTGCGGGGACCCCGGGTTTGTACCTGGATCAGGCGACCCTGGGGTGCAGAGACCCTCAGTTTGTACCCGGAACAGGGATCCCGGCATGCAGGGACCCCAGTTTGAACCTGGAATAGGGACCCTGGGGTGCAGGGACCACCTGTCTGTACCTGGAACAGGGACCCCGAGTGTGTACTCAGCACAGGGACCCCCAGTTTGTACCCAGAACAGGGACCCCGGGGTGCAGGGACCCCCAGGATGTACCTGGAACAGGGATCCTGGGGTACAGGGACCACCTATTTGTACTCAGAACAGGTACCCCAAGTGTGTACTCAGCACAGGGACCCCCAGTTTGTCCCCAGCCCTGTGCAGAGACCCCGGGGTGCAGGGACCCTCAGTTTGTACCTGGAACAGGGATCCCCAGTTTGCATCTGGAAAAGGGACCCCCAGTTTGTACTGAGCACAAGAAGCCCCAGATATGCAGAGACCCCCAGTTTGTACCCAGCACAGGGACCCTGGGTCTGTACCAGCACAGGGACCCCAGTTTGTCCCCAGCACAGGGACCTGTGTTTGTACCCAGCACAGGGCCCCCCAGTTTGTCCCCAGCTCCCTGCAGGGCCAGGGCAGCACCCACGGGGAGCTGTGGGTGGGACACGGGGCTGTGCTGGGGTGGGCTGGGGACCATCCGTGGCCACGGGGAGCTGTGGGTGTCAATCAGCCCTGAGCCTGCATTTCACAGGATCCCAGCCACGTTAAGGTTGGGANCACGGGGAGCTGTGGGTGGGACACGGGGCTGTGCTGGGGTGGGCTGGGGACCATCCGTGGCTCTGCAAAAATCCCCCCTGGTCTGTACCAGCACAGGGACCCCAGTTTGTCCCCAGCACAGGGACCTGTGTTTGTACCCAGCACAGGGCCCCCCAGTTTGTCCCCAGCTCCCTGCAGGGCCAGGGCAGCACCCACGGGGAGCTGTGGGTGGGACACGGGGCTGTGCTGGGGTGGGCTGGGGAGCATCCGTGGCTCTGCAAAAATCCCCCCTGCCCCAATCAGCCCCGAGCCTGCATTTCACAGAATCCCAGCCACGTTAAGGTTGGGAAAGACCTCCAAGGTCATCCAGCCCCACCTCTGGCCAAACGCCACCATGCCCCAAGTGGCCCCTGTACCCATCTCCTGACCCCACCACTGCCCTGGGCCCCCTGCTCCAAAGCCTGGCCACTCTTCCAGGGGAGAAATCTTCCCTCATCTGGACTGTGGCAGCTGATTTTTAATAAACACAGGAGATACTGCAGGTCTGCCATGAATATCACAAATTTCCCAGAGCAGCTGGGGCTGCCCCAGCCCTGGAAGTGGCCAAGGCTGAGCTCCTGGAGCAGCCTGGGATGGTGGAAGGTGTCCTTGCCATGGCAGGGGCTGGAATTTAGGGGATCTTTAAGTCACTTCCCACCCAAACCATTCCAGGATTTTGTGTTTCTCTGACCCTGCCGCCCCTGGTTTGGGATATTTGGGACTGCAGCACGTTTTAGGTTCCAAGCTCAGAAACTTCAGTCACATATTTTAATGTGTGTGATTTAGGCAAATATGGTCCATTCCATCTGCTTTGCATTAATTTGAATGACTGATTAAAAATACAGGTTGAGATATTACAGCTACTAATAATTTCTCCACATGGCTGGCTCTTACCAGATCGAGGGGAAATTGGGAATAAGGCTTTTTATCAATTTCCACAGGCAAGCTTTGCCATAATCCTTTTATTTCATCGAGAAACATGTTTGTTTGTAGACATTTTATTTGTTTAACACTTTCCCTCTTTTTCTTAATCTCTTCAGTAATTATTTCATATCCTATAAATATTTAAACTGTTTTAATTCTTCGTAAGAATTATTCCATTTCACTTTGTCCTTTTCCCAGTGAGCTCCAGCTCCTTTCCAAGCCCCTCAGCCTGGTGTCCTACTGACCCTCCCTGGTGTTCCCCAGAAGCTTCAGCTGCCATTCAAGCCTCAAAATTAGGTAGAATTTTCTCTGGCTTCCCCCAGAGCATTTTCTGTCCTTACCCTGCTTTTATGGACTCGTTTGGGCTTTGATTTCTGACCCCATGGTCTGAAAACTGAACACTTTTTTGTGTTTTGTAATCCCCCACCAGCTCGTCCTGCTCACCATTTTTAACCCCCTTCAGGTTCTGCATGCAAGAAAATAAGCAGAATATTGAGCAGGGAAAGAGATGTTTCATTAACACCGACACTGACATCACAAATATATCTTCTAATTGCTCTTCTAAAGGTGCAATCAATACCCGGGCTGAGACATTGCTAAAAAAATCCCACATGCCATTTTTTATTGGAGATGGATGTTGCTGCAGAATTGGAGAGCTACTGTTTGCATGAGTGATCTGCCCAATTTGCTGCGTATTACTCATAAATCTGGGGAGGGAAAAAAGAAAAAAAGAAGTTATGTTGGGCTCCTCTCTTACAAAAACACGGGCATTAGATCAGTGAGGGAAGGCACAAGTAACAGATGAGAGCCATTAGAGCTTGGCTTGGCTTCTGCTGGTTTCACTCCTTGAATATTTCCATTTTCCCAGCTTTAGAGAATCCCTCTGCTCCTGACCCTGGCCTCCCACAAGGTGCTTGGGTGGGGAAAAGGAGAACGAGGAGAACACAAAAGGAGGGGAGGAACAAACTCTCTGCTCACACAGTTGGGTGAGCAGTGAGCTCGCTCCCCTCTCAGATGACACATTCCAAATTTGTTGAGACAACAAGGCTTTAACAAGGTCAGCACAAGCCTGTGACAGGCAGCTCGGGGATGCTTTGGGAGCCAGCAGGGTTTGTTGTTGCACTGTGCCTGCAGCCTGGCAGGGACCTGCCTTGGAGGGGCTCAAACTCGTGGTTCTCCAGAGAAAAGAGTGGGTTCTGCAGAGCAGAACTGCTCAGCTCCGTGTCTGGGGTGGGAATGGGATTTTGGGAGGGTCATGACTGCAGAGCTGGGGCAGGATTGGTCACCAGAACTGCTCAGCCCCATGTCTGGGATGGAAATGGACCTTTGGGAGGGTCAGAACTGGTCAGCAGAGCTGCTCAGCTCAGTGTGTGGGGTGGGAATGGGTTTTTGAGAGGGTCAGAACTGCAGAGCTGGGGCAGAACTGGTCAGCAGAACTGCTCAGCTCGGTGTTTGGGGTGGGAATGGGATTTTGGGAGGGTCAGAACTGCAGAGCTGGGGCAGGATTGGTCACCAGGACTGCTCAGTTCGGTGTCTGGGGTGGGAATGGGATTTTGGGAGGGTCAGAACTGCAGAGCTGGGGCAGGATTGGTCACCAGGACTGCTCAGTTCGGTGTCTGGGGTGGGAATGGGATTTTGGGAGGGTCAGAACTGCAGAGCTGGGGCAGGATTGGTCACCAGGACTGCTCAGTTCGGTGTCTGGGGTGGGAATGGGATTTTGGGAGGGTCAGAACTGCAGAGCTGGGGCAGGATTGGTCACCAGGACTGCTCAGTTCGGTGTCTGGGGTGGGAATGGGATTTTGGGAGGGTCAGAACTGGTCAGCAGAGCTGCTCAGCTCCATGTCTGGGATGGAAATGGACCTTTGGGAGGGTCAGAACTGGTCAGCAGAGCTGCTCAGCTCAGTGTGTGGGGTGGGAATGGGTTTTTGAGAGGGTCAGAACTGCAGAGCTGGGGCAGAACTGGTCAGCAGAACTGCTCAGCTCGGTGTTTGGGGTGGGAATGGGATTTTGGGAGGGTCAGAACTGCAGAGCTGGGGCAGGATTGGTCACCAGGACTGCTCAGCTCCATGTCTGGGGTGGGAATGGGTTTTTGAGAGGGTCAGAACTGCAGAGCTGGGGCAGAACTGGTCAGCAGAACTGCTCAGTTTTGGGTGGGAATGGGTTTTTGGGAGGGTCAGGACTGCAGAGCAGGGCAGGATTGCTCAAAGCTGCTCCTTAAACCTGCCCTACCCAAAAGCTGCCCAGTCCTTCCCAGCGTCCAGGAAATGGTGCCAGGTCCTGGTTGGTGAGTGGAAATACCACACACACAGGCCAGGCCGTGGCAGTCTGAGGTGGGATTGATTTCCAGGTGGATCCAAACCTGGGGAAGGTGTTTAATGTGCTCAGTGAAGGGGCAGCAGAGGCTGGATGGAAACCAGGAGGGGTTTGGTTACAGAGGCAGCCCCAGCACAGGTGACCTCTCTTGGCCCAGCCCCTGCTGCTGACTGCTGAGAGCTGTTTGTGTTGCCTGAAGCCACATAAACGCTGTCCCTGCTGCAGAGACCTTGGGGCTTTCATTCCCACATCCTGCTGGTGAATGTCACCGTTCCTTGCGTTGTGCAAATGCTGCAGAACGTGGTGCCCCAGCTTCCAGAGGCAAGGTCAGGCTGCAATGACAAAGGGAATGTGATCAGCCACACGATTCAGTGCAAGCTGGGGCTCCAGTGAGCGTGGAGTGACAGCTGCTGCTCCAGGGGATGGGGAGGCACAGAGCTGTCAGGATTTCCCTGGGTCTGAAGCAGAAATTGCCCATCTTGAGTTTTTGTGGTGAAGCCCCTCTGTGTAGGAGAAATGGAGTTCTGTGTAACAAACTCATGTGGTTATGCAGAAGCTACTTTATTGTTTAAAATAAGTGACAGTTATAGATTCTAAGATGCACATTCACACGATCACACATTGTTTGATTGGATCCTCAGCCTTGTCCATGAGGCTGTCATGGACCTCTTAAGGCACTTAATTGGTCAAAGTCCATCATCACGTCAAGCCCACTTTTATCTGAGGTTTCCATTCTTGATGTTCAGTTCCTCAGGCTCTTCCTTCTTATTTTAGTCCTGCTTTTGCCTCAGTGGCCTTGGTGAATTCCTGAGGGTTTGAATAACAAAATTCCAGGTGTTCTGATAAGATTCCAAGGAGTTTGGCTGGTGCACAGAATGACCCAACTCATGCAAATCCATCGCCATGGGGCTGTGTCTCCCCTTCTTCTGCTGCAACTCAGGACATGCCCTGATGAAAAAGCTCCTTTTCCACAGCTCTGCCTCAGGTGTCAGGTGAGGGGCACTTTCAGCAGGGCCCGTTTTTTTTGCAGAACGGCTCCAAAACGAGTCCAAGAATTAAAAATTCAAACAGTGGCGCAGAGTTTATATTTCCCAGAGTGAAATGTCCATGTGGAGGTTCCCTCCAGCCCTCTCCTGAGCCCAGCAGCCAAAGCCAGCACAGACCTTTGCTCCTCCTCTGCCCACAACTGCCGAGTGCAATTCCCTGCACTGCCACGGGACTTTGCACAGCTCCCAATCGATTCCTCCATCCCTCCCCGTTCTTAGCCGTGATTAAAAACATGTGTCCCCTAATTAAGCTAACGAGGAGCTGTTAATTGGCACACGGCCCCCCTCTGGGTGTGCTCGTTAGTGTCACCGTGCTGGCAGCAGGAGGAGCACGGAGGAAGGACAGAGGGTCCTGCCACAATTCGGGGGTGGCCCTGGGGCTGCGGGGCAGGGGGAGCTGGGACGGGGCTGCCACTGAGGTGAAATGGGGATTTTTGAGGTACTGGGAACCTCTTCTTGTGCTGCCTCGCCAAAACTTGGGTTTGAATCCCCAGGGGAGGTGAAGGAGTTAAGGATTGGGTCCCCTCTGTCCCAGCTTCACTTATTTTAGTGAAAAAAGAGCAAGGCAGAGCCAGGAGATGCCGGGAGCAGCTCCCACTTGGCTTTTGCTGTGGGAAAGGTGAAGTTTTGCTTTATCATCTCTTGTGTTCGAGGCAGACTCAAAGACTTCTGTGCAGATCAAACCCCAGTCATGGGTAGAGCTCTGCTCACACCTGACATTCCCTGGAGGAAGAGCCTGCAGTCACTCAGCTCCCAGGGAGCTGGGGAGAGGCTTTTCCTCATCACTGCTTTCCTGGCAAACTCTGGGCCCTGTCACCAGAGCTTGTCACCAAACCCTGCACTAAATTAGATTTTTTTTTTGACATAAATAAAGCTTTTGAACATGTCAGGTTTGAAATATTCCCAGTTTCCCTGGCTGGGATTTCTAGAGTCCTGCTAGAAACGTTGTTCTGGAGGGTACCAGGAATGGTGCAGGGGGGCTGGAGCAGAGCTGGGCTGCAGAGGGATGTGCAGAGTGGCAAAAACTGGGTCAGGAAGGGCCAGCAGAGCCCTGGGTGGGGCAGCACAGGCTGTCCTGCAGAGCTGTGGGGTCGGGCACAGCATCCCTGTGCCTTTGGGGCAGGTTTGGGGCTGTGCAGGGCAGGATGAATCCAGGTACCCCCATTTCCCACCGCGCCCTTCCTCAGGCCAGGCCTGCAGTGCCTGTCCCAATCCCAGAGGGACACACCCAGGGTTCATGGAGCAGTTTGGATGGAGGAATCCCAGCCCTGGTTCCATCTTCAGCCTCCCCAGGGATATTTCCCCTCCTCAGTTTTCTTCCCCGAGGTTTTCCCGTCCCAAGGCTGAGCTGTGCCTGCTGCAGGCTGGGCTGGGTCAGCAGAGCTGGAAATGGGGCTTTGCTCATCCAGCCCCTCCTCTGGGAGCTCAGCACAGCTGGTCTGGCTCTCCTTCCATCCCATTCCCAACACCAGGAGCCCGTGCTGGCCTGCAGACTTGTTTTGGCCACACTGCCTTTTACTGAGAGATAATAAAAGATGCTCTTTTCAGAGCGATGGGTAAAGCCCAAATGACACAAGGAGCATGAGGCAGGAGTGGGGAAAATCCAAGCAGCTCACACCTCTGTGCTGGGTCTGCTCTGTCCAACTGCACAGGGGACAGGGGGAGATGAAACAGCATTAAATCCCCTGGCTGTTATCAGTTGTTGCATCTGGTGCTTCAGGTTGGAGCCTTCCTGAGGAAATCTCTCTGTTTCATGCCAGATGCCATCACCTCCTTCCTCCCACGGCTGGATGCACAAACTTCACGAGTCAGAGCTGGCTGTGCTCTCACATCTGTGAGGGGCCACAGGGGTTAATTCTGCTCAGCTGGGCAGGGCACAGCTCCTGAGAGGGGTTTGAGTAAACACAACCCCGGGGTTTGCAGCTAATCCCGGGTTTAGCACTGAGGCTCCACCTCATTGGGAATCTATGAAACATTGCAAATGCCAGGATGTGGGAGATGCTCCAATCCCAGTGTGTGGATCCCCAGAGTCTGTGCCTGGGTGATGACAGCCCTGGGAAAGGCAGAGTTGGGTCATCCAAGGTTATTTATTGGGGTTTCTTGTCACCAATACCTCCAGAACACTTGAATCGGGGTTCCAGGTGAGTGTCATCTCTGCAGAGATGGGAAATCCAGGTGGGTTTAATGCCTTACCCCAACCCCAGCCCTGAGGAGTGCAGCTCTGAGCCCACAGCCCCCTTCCACCTGCTGGCTGCTCCCAGCTGGAAGCGCATCTCAAACCCTGCTCAAGTGACAGATTTGTCATCAAATCTCCTCCGCTCTGTCTGGGCTGATAAGGATGCCACTCCATGGATCACTCGAGGAGAGGTGTCTCAGAGACAGAGAAAAGCTCATATTTCTGCTCACTGAGGTGTTGCTGACACAATTTAGCATGTGGTACCCAGCTCATTTGGAATTCAGCGCCGACTTCATCCGCATCATAAAGTGAATCCTGTTTTACAATTCCCTTGAACATTTCTCTAAATGATGGCATCTGAAAACAAGCAGCACAGTTTATGTGGTGGGGCTGTGCAGCTGAAATTAATTCTTAGCTCTGTAATCCAGGACATCAGGCAGACACTGGGGAGCAGAGGGGCTGCAGGGATTGGGAGCTGAGGGATCCAGGTGCTTGTGCAGCTCATCCCTGAATTGCCTCAGCCCTGGGCTCCCAGGGCCAGAGGAGCAGCCATGGTGAATAAAATGGAAATTTGGCCCTGACAAAAAAAACCTCATGTGAATTGAGTCAGAATTTGGGAGGGTGTTTGTTTCCCCAGGGAATATTTACCTGTAAAAATCAAGGCTGTTCTTGGGAACAAACCAGTTACAGTGGAACAGATCTCAGCTGGAATCCCTGGCTCTGATTTTCCAGCTCAGGACTGGTAGCACCAATCTCTGCCTTGTTATCTTATCTCCAGTGCTGCCACTTCCTTGGCAGGTGATCCTGGCCTAAAAAGCAGATGCAGCCCCTCAGGTGGAGGGAGGCCTGCAGCGTGTCACATTTGTCAGCTGATTTAGAACTTCCAGCATTTCAATAAGTCAGAGGCAAAGGGCCCTTCAGGCAGCAGAGCAGCAGCAGCTGGGCAGTGATTGCTCATCTGAGTCAGGAAATGATGGATCAGTGCACATTAAAGCTGGACCTGTGGTCCAGGTGTGTAAATCCCCCCTCTCTACAGCATCCCTGGAGTTGTGGCTGGGACTGCCAGCTCTGCTCTGAGAGAGGTGAGGAGCAGCTGAAGTGAAACCCTTCTGTGCTGATGGTTCGGTTTGAAATGAGTTTTACATCTCATCTCTTATGGAACGTGGATGTTCTCCTGGTGCTTGCAGAGATCCAGGCAGCAGTGCCACAACAAAGCCCTGCTTTCCATCATCTCCAGGCTGAGGGGGAGAGTTGCTCCTTTTCTGCTTTCAAGCCTTGCAGGGTGTGAGGTGCTGACAGAGCACAGCACATCAGGGATCCTGCTCAGGAGACTCTTCCCTCTGCTTCCTGTGCTAAACTGGCATCAAATATTCACTGGGAGGAATCCCAGGGAGGCCAGGGAGCAGCAGGATAACTGGGGCTCTGCAGCAGGAATCCTCCTGGAAACGTGCTGCTGGAATCCGGGTGGAGATACAATTAAAACATTGGGAGCTAAGTGAGATTTTACTGCAGGACAAGGTTTTATTTTTATTAAACTGCCTTTTCTTGGTGCAGAGAGAGCCAAACCTTGCAGGGAGCTTTGCCTGGTGCTGGTGTCTGACACGGACCCATGGCTGCTGTGGGGTCCATGGAGCTGCTAAAACCTGAGCAGAACTGAACCTGCCCATCACCCCAAGCCCTGCAGGCTGTGTCCCACACGGCTCTGGGGCATCCCCAGGTGCTCTCTGGCTCCCTTTGTGCCGGGTCCTGCTCTGTCCGGGCAGAGAGGAGCTGTGGGAGCTGTTCCCTCCAGGAATTCTGTGCAGCTGGGAACCCACTCAGGAAGTTTCAAAGAGAAAGTGCTGTGATTCACTCTTCTGTGACCAATGGATTACAGGCAATTATTCCAAAATTATCCCCACATTTCCATCTACTTTCTTTGAAAACAAATAGAACCCAAAAAGAAAAAAAACAAGGAAAAAGAGGGGAGGCAGCTCACTGAGTAGTTCTGAAGTGAGAAAAGTGCCTCTCGTTACTGCAGCTCATTCCCTGAGTGTTCAGCCTCAGAATCCACAGCTCCTGATTCTTGTTTGGTTTTTTTTTTTTTTTTTTTTTCCCAAGAGGATTCCAGTCCTCTCCACTGCCATTTCCCCTGCCTTGGAAGTGAACCCCCAGCCCTCCATTCGCTCCTGCTCCCCTTTGTTCGCTGCTTGGGCGCACGATCAGCGAGCCCAGCTCGTTCTCCGGGAAGGCTCAACGCTTCTGTCTGATTTGTTTGCAATCCACCTAAACCCCCCTGTTTGCCTGATATCCCGGCCTTAATCCCGGCACGAGCTGAGCATCCGAACGCGGGGCTTTGTGCAAAGTCCCCGCGGAGCTGCAGCGGGGCTGAGCCCGTCCCTGATCCCGGGCTCTGTGCGGGGATTGCCGGGGAAGGGAGAGCTGCTGATTCCCGTGCGAACTCGGCTTCTCCTGGGATTAAAGGGAAAAAAAAACACAAATAAATGAGGCATCTCTCTGCTTTTCCCCTCCTCTGTGCAGAGCAGCTTTGTCTGCACGGTTTTAAAGACTTTGACGTGGAATCAGGGAATGGTTTGGGGTTTTTTTAAGGATTTTTAAGGAAAGGACCTTAAAAATCTTCCCATCCCACCCTTGCCCTGGGCAGGGACACTTCCCACTGTCCCAGGGTGTTCCAGCCTGGCCTCGGACACTCCCAGGGATCCAGGGGCAGCCACAGCTTCTCTGGGCAGGAGCTTTTCCCACCCTGAAGTTCTGTGCCACCCGGGATGGGAGGGATTTGCTTCCGAGTCAAACCCGACTCCTCTGAACTTCTCCTCCCCCCTGGAGCGGGGAACAGCCACATTTAAACGTGATTTTATAGCTCATTTCTGCTGCCGAGCACCTGTTGCAACTGATTAATGAAGTAGCTGCGGGTCCTGATGATATAAATTAGGATGATGAACACAGAGCTGCACTGAACATCACAGGCCGGGCTTAATTCCTGAGCTGCCCTAATTTTTTCCCCGTGAAGGATTCAGTTTGACTTTTAAGAGTGTTGCACACAGAAGAAATGAAAGAATTAATCCCTCTAGCAGGGAAGAATGGTGAATTTGCACGTCTTTGAAACGTCTCAGGTCTCATTCCTTAAACTCTGTGGTCAGAGCATCTCCACACAGATCCTGTGGGTAAACACCAGGATTGGATTTAATGATCAGAGCGCTTTAATTAATTGGTTTTCATATTCAATTTGCCTGTGGAAACACGGCTGAGTGTCCCCCTCCTCCTGCACCCCCAGCTCAGGAGGAAACAAACCCAGGAAATGCAGATTTAGGGATTTCTCAGCACCAACAGCCACTCCTGGAACTTTTATCAGGGGAATTGAGCAAACCTTGCCACTATTCCCGTGTCACATCCTGACATCCTCTAATGACTTCAAGCCTTTTGTGAGCAGCAATGCATCTGCCTTTCTGAATTTACATAGATATACACCCAGCCTGGAAATCAAATCTAATTTCCTGCCTGCTGAAACCATCTATAAAGGTAAATGCAGGTGCTGGGTTGCTTTTTTTTTTTTCTTCTTATTCCCTTTCATAGTCATGATGCATTTCATGATTTCTTTGCTTTACAGCATCCTTTCAAATGACACATTTTATCAGTTCTCTGGGGAGTATTGATGTTTTGCCCTTTTAAACATGTCATTTGATTTTTTTGATGTTCCTCTCTTACTCTCCATCTGTTTTCTTGTAATGCTTTCATTTGGTGGCAATTTTTCATTGAGTCTCCAAAGGTTGTTTTTTTTTTCCCTCCAGGAGTTGCCTTGAGCTTATTATTTTTTCCCCCCACCCCTGTGTTTGGAATTGTTTGACATGTGACCCAATTCCTCCCGTGGGAGTGGGGCTGCTCCTGTTCTCCCCACAGTTTTTATTTAGGGATTGCAGCATGCAGAGCACATTTCCCTGCCTCCAGGATCCCTGGGGATCCAATCAGAGAACAATTCTTAAAAGCAAATGAGGAGGAAAAAACCCAAGGTGATGTTTTAGGCTGTGGACAGGGTTTGTGTGGCTTTGGAGGGGTCTCCAAAAAACAAAAATAAAGGGAATCCTGGGATACCAGAGAGTTGTGCTTCCCTGTCCCCCTCTGGTTTTCCTCTCCCAAAAGCAGAGTTCATGGTCAGGTTTCCAATGGGGATTGTCCTTTGGAAATATTTCCAGAAGTTTCTCGAAGCTGGGGAGTGTTTGTTGGGGGAAACACTGCTGGGAATCTCATGGTGGTGAATTTCCAGAGGAGTTCCCAGAGTTTGGAGGGCTCTGAACTGGGGAGGTGACGGGAATTCCTGACCTTGGAGCTGAGCTGGCTGAATTCACAGTCCCTGCCTCAAACACGACAAATTCAGCTCCTTGAATTCTCATTTTTAGCGGATTTAGTCAAATCTGATTCTTTTTTAATTTCCTTATCACTGCTGTTTCTGGCCCAGTTCTCAGCTGAACACCACAAACCCCTCTGGGAACGTCAGAAATCCTTGGAAAAAAAGGCTCCACGTGTGTGGATCCCTCCTTTGGGCCCACCATGCCCAGCCAGTTTTAACAGCCTGGAGCAGAATTGCGTTCCTGGACTCCTGAACGCAGCTTCCAACTGTTTGCTACTAAATAACTCCTCTGGAAATAAATCCCAAATTATGCTCAGTGTCTGAGCATGGAAGCTGCGTGGGGATGAGATATTTTCCAGCTTGGCTGAGGCAGCCTGAGCTGATATTTTTTTTTTCCCAGCAGTTTTTCACGTGCTGTAACAGATATTTAGATCAGGCCAATATATAACCCTGGTATTATCTGGAATAGCATTTCCAGGTCTGTTCCTATCAAGGATGACTTAAGGGACGAGGGATGTTCAGCTGCATTAGCACAGCAGATGGAGCATTATTCCAGCCTGGATGGCAGGAGAACACAGAGCTCACCTCCAGACTCAGCAGATGTCAATTTATATTAACGAGCAGAGGCAACACGCGATAGATTTGATTTTCCTTGTAACCTGTCTCCATTACAAAACATCTGCATACATTATGCCCCGCTCCAGATGTTTAAAATTAATGCTGCAGCAAACAGCTCCCATTTTTGCCTTTCACTGATAATTTTTTTTTTTTTTTTTTGTCAGCACGGGAATTAGGTCTGATAAAAACGAGGGAGCTGCTGATGGGCTCGGCGTGCCTGGGAGTCTATTACTCCATCAATTGCAGTTCCACAGGCTGCTAAAAGCAGCAATAAGACAAGACTGCTTGTCACATATTTATGAGCTCGTGAACCCTCCTGTCCCTTTTGTTATCCCTTCCCCTGGCGGTGCAGAGAGGGAGCCTTGGATTGATGCAGCGGGGATGAGGCTCTGCTCTCTGCCCCATCCCTGCTGGTGCCTGGCACTCTGTAAATGTCACCCTGGAGCTGGGGACAAGCAGCGTGGAGCCATCGAGGCTGGCGTTGTCACGGCTCCCCAGGAAATGGATGGAGCAGTAATGAGCAGCAGATAAGCTCCTTTAATCTGAAATGTCCTTTATATTTTTCTTTATCTTCACCGTGATCTACAGATGAATTTGCTAAGGGTGCAACCCTGAATCTTCTGTCTGCAGGCAGCTGTAAATCCTAAAGCTGGAGAGCCTCAAGAGAGCCCTTCATGGGAGTAGGCATGAGAAGAATGGCTGGGGAATTATTCAAGAAATAACTGCAGCAATGGATCTGGGATGTTCTGTGGCACCTTCCCTTTCTCCTCCTCCAGAGCTTTTCCTGTGGCAGGGTTTGATGGGAGCTGCTGGGAGCAGAGAGCTCCTGATCACTGCTCATGAGGAAGAGATCTCCAAAGGGGAAGGGGAGTGGGGTGAAGGAGTTGGGATGGTCACAGGGAATCCCACAAGGGTGTGGGTTGGAAGGACCTCAAACCCCATCCCATTCCACACCCTGCCATGGGCAGGGACACCCCCACTGTGCCAGGGGGCTGCAGCCTGACCTGGGACACTCCCAGACGTGTTTGTACCTCCCATCACACACAGACATGTGTACATTTGATTTTTGGGGTTGGATCTAGGTGAGCTTTAAGGTCCCTCCCAATCCCAGCCCTTCTCTGGCTCCAGGATTTGTGTATCTGCACATTCCTGGATGTGTTCAGGTACAGAAGCTCCCATCCCAAACACCCTGGAATAGAACAAAACCTCCCATTGCTAAATTCTCTCCAGCTGCTCAGGGGTTCTCTGGGTGCCAATTCACTTCTGGCCCAAATGAATTTGGCTTTTCCTGAGCCGAGGGAGGGATGTGCCTTCCCCAGGGGCAGCATCCTGGAGCAGGCCAGGGGAGGGGATATATCTGTGTTTAATTTAGTGTGACTGGACTGTGGGCTCGATTGCAGGGCAGCAGCACAGCCAGGGAATGACATCAACCTTCCCCTGCCAGCTGGGGGACAGCAGGGACGGGCACGGGAGCACATTCATGTTCATTCTCCTTGGGAATCAATAGGAATCTGGATTTTATAAATGGCTCTGCTAAACACGAGGGAAAATTCATAGAGTGGGGATAGAAGGAGGCAGAGAGTGAAAAGCCAGCTAATTCCTTTCAAACAACTGATGATTATCAGCATCCTTGGGAAGCACATCCCGTGGAGGCTCCTGCTTTTATTCCCAGCAGGATGATTGCATTGACTGTGCAGGGACTGCAGGGCTGTCCTGGGGTTCCTGGAGCACCCTCAGCCCTGTCACCCCCAGGTACAAACCTGGAAATGGCACTGGGAATGCTCAGAGGCTCCAGGGAGAGCTGGATAAGACCTGGGGTGTTAATCAGCAATTAAACGTGGCACAAATGGATAACAGAACAAGGATTATGAGGCAGAAAATCCCAAAACAACCCAAACATTTGGGAGAAGAGGGCAGGGAGGGTGGCTCTTGGTGGGACTAAGATTTAGTGGGATTTGGAAAGCGCAGGTGAATTTTAAGGTTGAAGTGAAGCTGACAGGGAAGAGAGAGGTGAGAAAACACAGATTTATGGAAGAGAGTGGTGATGAAAAAGAAGCAGGGCAATAAAAGGTGAAAGGAGGGAAATGGCAAGTTGAAACAAAAATCAAATCAGGCAAAAGATCAAGCTCAGAGCAAAGTGGAAACCCATCAGCAATAACATTTACTGCTGGAGCTGCTGCCCTGTGAGGACTCAGGGATCTCTTTCACTGCCTGACACTCCAAACACGCTTCCCTACAACCCTGAAGGGTTTTCCCTCCTCTCTGCTGTTGCCATCTTCCCTTGGCTAAATCAGGAGACACAAACCTGGATCTGGCTGAGTTCTCCCAGCCTGGTTTCAGCCCTCAGGCAGGAGCAGCCCCTCAGAGCTGCCAGGGGGTTCCTGCATCTGGCAAGAGCTGCTCAGGAACGGGGTGAATCCACACCTGAGCCAGCACTGGGAGGCTCAGCCTGAATTCCAGCTGCTCCCAGGCTCTGTGTTTCACCAGCACAATAAAGATTATTTTGTCTCCAGCAGGATGGGAGCATTTATTGGGCTGAGCTCTGCCCTGTTTGCAGGGCCTCTGCTGTGGCTCTCTGCAGCAATCCATGAGCAAAAATCATTTGGATTTATCAGGGCAGGTTCTGGCATCCTTTTGGGATGACCCTGAAAAGGCAAATCAGCTCTTGGTGGCTTTTCCTCCTCCCCATCAGACATTTGTGCCTCATCCTCCTTCCTGGCAATGCTCTTCACCTGCAGATGTTGAAACCTTTCCCAGTGGAGCTCCAGGTTCCCATTGAGTAAAAAAGAGCAAATGTGGGTGAGGATGGATGTCAAGGATTTGGATTTTCTCCCATTTGCAATCCTGGTTGATGACAAAGGCCAGGGGGGTGACGGACACGTGGAAAACCCAAGGCACTCTCCAGCCTCTGCCACCAAGCCAGGAACTTTGCAAAGACAAATGATTCTGTTCCCTCCCTGCCTCAGTTTGTTCAGCTGGGTGCTGGCAGCATTAAACCCACAGCCAGCACAGAGCTGGAGAGAGCAGAATTCCAGAATTTCCTCCTGCACCACACAGGAGACGGAAGGAAAGGAGCTGTGAACCCTTTGGGAACAGGGGCCAGCAGTGTGGGATCTGCACTCCTGGAGCAATGCAGGGCCCTGCAGCTGGGAATGCACCTGCAGCAGGAGGGTGAGGAGGAGCAGGGCCAGCCCGGGGCTGAGCTGCTGGGGCACAGCAGAGTTTGGGAGCGCCGGGGTTCCCTGGAGATGGGGACACATTATCCCCGAGATCCCAGGAAATCTCCTCCTAAAGCAATCCCGGGCTTTAATCATTATCCTGAAAGCACAAAGCAGCTCCAGACACACACCAGGCTCGCTGAAAGACTTGTCAAGACTGAAAGGGTAATTCACAAATTCACTAAAATTCCCTGCTCCACTGAGCAATGTGACAGCTCTGCCGACCGCAGTAACATTTCTATTCAAACTGGCTTTGGTGCTGGAGCTATAAATATCCCTGCAATATTTCCTGCTTCAGAACATAAAGACAGCTTTACAGTGCTGATAAAATAGAAATTACTTTCTCTCGGAGGTCTAGCTGGAATTTTAATGTCTGTTTTGCAATAAAGCAGCTCCTCCACAATTCGATTTGAGGGAAAGAAAACAAACGGTCTAATTTAGTTACAGTAATGACTCCTCTTGGATTGTTGGCCACAGCTGAGGCTGGGCTGCTGAAGTTTGTGCTGGTGAGCACAGAGATGATTTTTATTGGAATATGAATCCTTTTTTATCCTTTCAATGTATAGAAACACACGCCCCTGCTTAATTACAGCTGGGGGAGAACAAAGCCCCGGACAGTAAAAGGTCATTAAAGTTTACAACCTCTGCCAGTGCTCCTGCAGAAATTGTCACGGCTCTAAAGCTGGTGACCAGAGATGACCTGGATTAAAAAGGGTTCTTCTATTGAAAAGAGAAATTGCAACCACTGGGCTCATCAGAGTTGCCTTTAATTATCCATAAATGTCACCCTGGTTCTCGTTAGCTCCTTCAAAGGGAAAGGAAAGAATTTTTGTCCAGAGTTTTGTTTTGCATTTGTTGGCTGCAGACAGAGGGGGGAGAGACCTGGAGCTGTTAAATGGGGGAGTGAAAAGAGAAATAAGGATTCTTCATGAGCATCATGGCAGAGGTGGAGTGTCCTGAGCGTGGGGACAGTTCCTGGGTTGGGACAGTGCCACATGTCCCTGCCCTGGCACTGGGTGTGCTCTCAGTCCCTCCCAGCCCACACCAGCCTGGTTTTGTGATTGCTGACCTCCCCTGAACTGCACCTTTGCTCTTCCTGCACAAATCCCTCTCCTCCCTGCTTTGGGGCTGGAAAAGGTGAAGCCCAAACCCGGGGACAAGTGGCAGAGGTGGGGCACTGTGTCACTGACTGACAGCCCTGAGAGGGGAAATTTTGTTCCTCCATCTCTCCCCTGCTGGATTTATTTGTTTGTGGTTTAGTCTGAGCCCTCCTTGCGTGCCTGTGAAATGCCTAGCAAGCTTCCAGGGCTGCATAAATAAATAATAACTATTTAGAATCTTCTAAAAGATACATAAGTGTATTTCTTTTCATGGACCTAAAGCTAATGGAAACCTCGGAGTTTTTATTTCAATGACAAAGCAGCCCTGGAGCAGCTGTGTGCGACTCGAATGGAATCAGCTGCAAATGTTAGACACCATTTCCTTTAAAGAATTAGAATTTATAGTGCTTCAATGAATGCTGATTTATAGATATTTAAAGGAAAATAAATCCCTGTAGATATATATATATATTTTTTTTTCTTTATTTCAGAAGGGAATGTGTGGTGATGGCTTCCACTGCTTCAGGACAATGTTACAGCAGGTTCTGCCATCACACAGCAGAGATGAGGGAAGATTTCACAGCAACCTGTTGAATTCTGTTCCCAGAGAGTCCTCCCTGGAGCCCAGCACTGAGTGAGCACAGGATAAACCCTGCACAATTCCATGGGAAAAGCCTTTCCCTGTGCAGGGCATTGCTGATGTCCCACAGACACAACATTGGTGGATGGGATTTGCTCTGGAATGCTTTAAACCATCCAGACAAATGCTGAACTCTGAAAGAGGCTTTTTTTTTCTCTCTTGAAGAAATATCAAGAGGGATCTGGCAGAGTTGTTATTTCTGAAGGGAAGAGCTTTTATTCTGGAGGATAAATGATTCCTTTGGAGCAGCATCCCTGCTCTGCCTCTCCCAGGGTGCCACCAGTGGGAACCAAACCCAGCCACAGCTCCCGACTGCAGGGGAATTTTACTCAATGGGAACCTGGAGCTCCACTGGGAAAGGTTTCAACATCTGCAGGTGAAGAGCATTGCCAGGAAGGAGGATGAGGCACAAATGTCTGATGGGGAGGAGGAAAAGCCACCAAGAGCTGATTTGCCTTTTCAGGGTCATCCCAAAAGGATGCCAGAACCTGCCCTGATAAATGCAAACGTGCCCAGGTGTTACAGCCTTAAAAAGGGAGGATAAATGTAGAATATTGGATTTTAGAAGCTGTCTGGCAAACAGAGGCACGGGTCCCAAGCTGGGCTGGCAAGTTCAGGGTCCCACGGAGCCGTGGAAGAGGGTGAATCCTGGTTTTCCTGCCAGTTCTCCTGGATGTGGATGTCCCAGGCAATGCAGCCACAATTGCATTTAGATTTCATTCCATCCCACAGTCAGTGGCAAATCATCGCTGCTTCCTCTGACACTCAGTGTAATAACATTAACCATGATGGATCTCCCTTTCCTGTTCCTGTGGCCTCCATACATTATTCCAGCTGGATTCCATCACAGTGGAGCACTAATTAATGTCTGCTGCTTATCAAGGGCTGCCCATTCTCCCTTCCATCCTGCCCTGATCCCTGAGGGATCACGCCTGGCAGTGCTGCAGGAGCTGCCACTGCGGCCAGGGAACCTCCACAGGGTGGAAAAAGTCAAATGTTGGTTCTGATGCCCGGCTTTTATCAAAATAAGATCATTTTCTTCCAAACTCAGCAGCGAAATGAGGTGTGCCAAGGAGCTGAGGCCGTTTTCAAGAGTGATTCTGTGATGAATTTCCTCATTCATTCTCCAGAACCTTCCACGTTCAGCTCCGTGCACTCCTGGGCTGCAGAGTGGGGTTGGAAACACCACTGAAATGAAATGGTTGAAATGAAACCCAAAGGGCAGCTCCAGCCATTTCCCAGGCTCGGTTCTGAGCCCCCCAGGAATGCAGCAGAGCTCACCTGAGCCTCTGGCTTTAGAGGCAATTCCCAGAGCACACCTGAGAAATCCCTTCCCCGCACCTGGAGGTCACCGGCTCCCAAGCAGAGCTGACCGAAGCCCCGTCCTCCTCCTCCGCAGGACTCTGGCAGCGGCTTCATTTGCAGATTTAATTAGTCCCCGCTCCTCGGAGCCGTCCTACCACAAGATGTCATCCTTCCGACAGCTCTGCCTTCCCGACGATCCCGGCCTGGGCTCGGCCACCCTGGAAGCACCTGCGTGGTCATTCCAGGTGATTCCAGAACATCAAACCCGTTCCCTGCCGAGCTCGGGACAGGGTGGGAAGAGTTTTCCCTGCGAGGAACAAACAACAGACTCCCGGCAGCGAGAGTCAAACCACGCAAACGACTCTAATAAGCATAATTTAAACCTGTGGTTTTCTTTTTATGGCGGCTTCATATTCGGTGTTTTATATTCCAATTTTCCACCTTTTAGTCGTGCATCTTCCTCTTTCTGCCGCCGAGCCCTATCACAAATGGGAGGGCAATTACCAGGCGAGCATGTAGTTCTTTAATTGAAACACTTATAGGTGTACACTTAGAAACTATAAAGACTTTTATGGAATGGCAATGCCTTAATAGGCTGCAGTGTATGTAGATTGTAATGTAATTCTGTGCCCTGTGAGCATTGCTGGGGGAAGCTGTTAATTTATGGCTCCCAGGAGCAATAAAGCAATAACAGTAATCGAGAGGTGCAGCATTCCCTGCTTAGGGGGCATTTATGGGTGTGTATTAAAACTATAAATACATCAACACGCCACAAAAGTGATCGTGGGAAATGAAAGATAAACTCTCCTCCCCTTTTTAAACGGGGCTTTTCCAGCAGCCTGAGTGAATTCTGGTCGGTGTCAGAGCGCAGAGCTCAGCAGGGACTGGGCAGGAGAGAAGTGACCCCTCCCCAGGTGTCCCCAGGTGTCCCCAGGTGTCCCCAGAGCTGTTCCTGAAATTCAGAACCATTTCTTGACAGCCTGGGCACAAACACTTCATTTGAACGGAGCTGGAGCCAGCGGGGGTGACAGGGAGGGATAATTACCTGGTGTGCAGCAGGGCTCTGGTGACATTTCAGCCATCCAAACGCCTTTGTTGTGTTGTGATTGGGAGAAGGAGGGAGGGCAGAGCCCTCTGGCATCGCAGGCTGCCAGCAGCTCCTCGGGAGGGCTGGCAGAGCCCTGTGTCCCTGCAGAAATGAGGAAATGTCCTGCCCTGGGAGCCTGGGTCAGCACCTGGGAATGAACAGGGAGCCAGAGCTGACTGGTTTTCATTTGGAGGCTGCACAGGTTCCTCTCAGATTTCCTCCTCTTTGCTGGGTTAATGTAAAGCTGCATTGCTGAATTCCCCCAGATGGGTTGGCAGGGGATCTTAGGGTTGTCCCAAGATTTCCCTGGGCGTTGATGAGGTGTGTGCTGCTGCAGGGGAGGCTCGTGCTGATGGAGCTGTGACAGCTTTGAGCTCACAGGCAGGGGCTGATGTGTGTGCAAGGAGACTCCAGGCACTGACGTCCATCCCCCGGAATTCTGGAGTGGTTTGGCTTGGAAAGAACCTCAAATCCCAGCTCGTTCCACCTCAGCCATGGGCAGGGACACTTTGCACCCTCCCACTCTGCTCTTTTCCCTCTCATCCTTGTAAAACGAGGTTAAAATTAAGTGTTGATTTCAAGTGAAGATTGTGAGAGTACGGATTGATTTTAATATTCAGAGCTTTGAGACCTTCTAGAAAAGACTTGTTTAGCAGCAGAGCTGTGCTGTCAGCAGTTCTTTTCCTTCTCCCTGTTTCCCAGTGAAGGCTGCAAGTTCTCCTTCCCCTCTCTGCTGAGGCTGTCCCAGCAATCCGGAGCTCAGGTGGAATTTATGAGCTGCAGCACAGGCAGGTCCAAGGGAAAGATGCCACTTTAACAAATAATCAGCAGATCTGTGTTGTTTTCTGGTCGTTTCCCCTCTCCAGGGAACGCACCCAGGAGCTGTCCCACCCCTCCCCTGGTGACACAAAGGCCCTCCCAGGCCATGCCCACCCAGAGCCATCATCCCATCAGGAACCAGCTGCTTGGCACAAGCCCTGCCAGCTCAGCAGCTCTGTCTGCTCTTCCCTTGAGGAATCCGCTCACCTCATCTCCAAAGAGAGACAGGGGGAGAAAATTCCATCTGTTCCAGCTCAGAGCGGGAGAGCTCCGTCACTGCGTGGGTACACGGGCTGCATGGCAAATGTTTTTTGTTGTTGGGAGCACTCAGGGAACGTTCATTCTCCTTTTATTGTTGTTCTCTCCTCACCAGTGACTCTATTTCAGCTCCTCTGGGATGCCCAGTGAGGGTTTCTCAGCAAATCCGTGGTTTAACGATGCCAGGGAGGCGTTTGGAGGCACAAATCCATCCTGGAAAATCTGCCCTGAGCTCTGAGGGGACACCTCCTGCTTCCCCAAGCTCCCTGGCAGGAGGATGCAGCCAGCAGGGCCTGGGTGCTGCAGAGGCTTTCAGGGAATCTTGGGGGACATCGCAGTGACTAAAAAAAGTCCTCCTAAGTGCAGTTTGCAAAGAGGAAATGTCACAGGATTCCTTGCAAAAAAAAGGGTTTGGGCCAAATGTCTTCCATCCCTCTGCTGCTGGCTTTGATTCCCTGGGTACAGCCAGACCTCAGATTGAATAGCAAGTGGTTCTGCTTTATTTGTTGTTATTGCTGCCAAAAGGGAAAGAAAAAAACGTCAGAGTAAACAGTGGGATGTTTGCAACCTTCCCACATTAGGCAGATTGAATAAACTGGCTGGCAGTTGATTGTTTTCCTTCAGATCAGTCATTGCATTTGTATTTATTTGATTTCATGGATGTAGTTCTGGGGCTTTTGTTTTGTCTTGGGTTCGTTTTGCTTTTTTTCTTTTTTTTATTTTTTTTTTTTTAATGGTGACTTGTGGTGAGAGAAATGAGAACACAAACAGCTCCTGCCTTTCCTCCCCATCAGTGAGGGAACACAAACAGCTCCTGCCTTTCCTGCCCATCCATGTGGGAACACAAACAGCTCTTCCTTTCCTCCCCATCCATGAAGGATTTGCAGAATGCTGATTCCAGGGGATGGCTGAGCCCTGGGACTGAGGGGGTGCAGGACAAACAGCCCCCAGCCTGATCCTCTCTCTCAGACCCCAGGGAATTCCTGCCCAGGGAGCAGGACAGGGCTGAGCAGAGGGGCAGGAGCGGGGCTGGGCAACCCAGGGATGGGAATTCCCTCCATCTCCCCCCACTTCCACCTTCCAAGGCTCCTTCCTGTGCCCAGCCATGGCAAAAGCAATTCCCTGAGAGCTCTGGCTCTGTCCCACCCTCGGTTCCCCACCCAGGCACCCTCACCCCGAGGGCTTTTCCCTCTCTCAGCTCTGGAATTCACTAAACAGAGCAAAAAGAGCAGGAGGAGCAGCAGCAGCCTCTCTCCATCACAGTGCCACGGTGTCACCTGCACTCACACCTTTTTGTCCCTTTTCCCTTTTTCCCTTTCAGCTCTCAGAGCACAGGGCAGGGAGCACCAGGAATTCCTGAATATCCCTCAGCAGCCTGGCTCCATCTCAGGGACCTGCAGCTCCCCAAAACCCCCACGTTTTCCTCCTGACTTCCCTCAGAAGGCAAAACGAGCTGGAGTCGTGTGGCACTGCTGAGCAGGGAGAGGAGTAAAAAAAAAGTGAATTGTGGGGGTTTTTTCATGCCTCACAAACGCAAACAGGTTGTGGTTATTCCCTAAATGCAAGGGCATGGTAAGTGCAAGAACACTCATTAATTATGTATAATGCTCGCAGTTCGGTTGGGGGGGAAAAAAAATAAAAAAATCGTATTTTTGGATATTGTTCACCAGAATATGACTTTAACCTCCTGTCACCATTATTTTGCACGTTGTGGTGTTTTAATGAACATATGGCACCGCATGAGCTCATGCCAGCCCCTGAGTTTGTCAGGGAGCTGTTTCCCAGAGCTGCAGTGGGCATTGTGAGCACCACAAACCCTGAAATGCTGAATATTGAAACGCTCGGGGAAAGGGGCACTGGAACTGCTCCTCCTCTGCATTCTGGTGCTGGGTGTGAATTGCAAACACTGCCCCAGACCTGGCTGCAGGGACCATTCCTGACCCTGCTGCCAGAGCCTGGCTTTCAATTAAATCAATCTGCAGCTCCTGATGTGGCCTCAGCCCATCCCCTGCTCCCAGCAAGGAGGAAAATCTGTTGATCTCTGAAATGTCTTCAGACATCACAGTTCCATGTGAGCATCTTCAGGGGATCTGCCTTTTTTTTTTTCCCCCCCTTGCCACAGCACATTGTTTTAAAGCTGATCTCATAATTGTATTGATTTATTTTTTTTTTTAGTTCTCTGCGTCAAAGCACTTCTTTAATCAAAAGTAAATTATGTAAAGGCCGTTAGGGTCAGCCCAGCCAGCAAAATGAAAACTGCAATACATCATTTATTTGTAAATGTCAGTGAAATCTGCAGATCAATATCCTGCCCAATGTGATTGATATTTATTATTTGATAGAACTCCTGAGGCAGCTGCTGGGCTCGGGGTGGCCCCAGCTTGGGGGAGACTGGGGACATTCCTGGGCTTGTCCCTGTTCCTGCCCCAGCCACCATCAGTGACAGATCCATTGGGGACACCCCTGGGCCTGTCCCTGCTCCTGCCCCAGCCACCACCAGTGACAGATCCTTTCTCTGTCCCTGTGCCCAAGCCGAGCATCCTCGTGTGGCCCCTGCAGAAGGGCCCAGCACCAGCTGGGGNTTTCTCTGTCCCTGTGTCCAAGCTGAGCATCCTCGTGTGGCCCCTGCAGAAGGGCCCAGCACCAGCTGGGGGTGGCTTTTGTTGTGTGGCTTTTCAGCTGTGCTGGAGCAGACCCCAAACCCTGAGTTCCCACCCATCCCTGCCTGTGTCCCACATCCCAGACCCCAAACCCTGAACTCCCAGCTGCTTCCCACCCATCCCTGCCTGTGTCCCCATGTCCTACAGCCCAGACCCCAAACCCTGAGTTCCCACCCATCCCTGCCTGTGTCCCACATCCNCCCAGCTGGTTCCCACCCATCCCTGCCCATGTCCCACAGCCCAAACCCCAACACCCTGTGCTGTGGGAGCAGCTGGGATAAGGGCTGGGAATGGGGCAGTCCGCTCCAGGCTTCCCAAACTCCATCCAGTGGCACAAAACTCGGCGTTTTGTGATGGTGGGAGCCCCGGTGGGTGCTGGTGGGAGCTGATCTCCCCCCAGAGATGGGTTTAGATCCTTCCCTGGCAGCTGGAAGCTCGTCCTGGATCATTCCTGGTGCATCCAAACCAGGAGCTGTGGTTCTCCCAAGGGTTAAACCCCACGTGCTCTGCTCTGCCCCGATAATGAAGGCATTTCGTGGTGTAAAAAAGCAATCCCGGTGTAATAAAGGGGAAAAAAATGCAGGGAATTCTATCAGGATGGCAAAGCAGGAGCTCCTGGCAGTGTCAGGAGTATCTGTCCATCTCTTGACAGACTCCTGCTGGCCCGTGTGGGTCACTGTTCTCCGGGCCCTGTGGGAGGAAATGAAGGAGGATATAACAGCAGATAGGATCTGAGCGCTGCTCTCGCCCTTAAATATTCAAAAGGATCTTATGAGGGATGGGATTAAAATGGAGAGATTTTGCTGATGCTCCGTGCAAAGGACGCTTGTAAAGACCAACAATGGGCCGCGCTGGCGGCCAGAGATGAGGCTGCGGGGCCAGGGGGGTCCTGGGGCTCTGCTCCCCGCAGGAAAAGGGGCAAAACGCCGAGTTCCTCCTGTGCCAGACCTTGCGAGGCTTTTCTTCCACCTGCCCCGGGGTTTTTGTGGCTTCAGGGCCGGGCTGGGGGAGGTGCCCTATCCCAAATCCCAGCCCAGGAATTGTGTGGATTGGGCTGAGCCGGCTTTTAGAGAGATGAATTCGGCTGCCGAGGGTTTCCCGCAGCCCGGAGGGAAGGGAACGCTTCCCAACTGTCCCAAACATCCCCGGCTGTCCCCTCCCCGTGCCAAGGACCTGCTGGCGTTCACACCTTGACCCCAAAGCTCAGAGCCCCGCAAGGAGAGCGGGCAGAGGGGGACGAGCTTTCCCAGCGCATCCCTGGGATGTCCCGGGGAGGGCAGGGGTGGCTCCGGGGGCGGTGGCACAGCCGGGGACACCCACCCTGTGCCCGGGGGGAGCAGCAGGGAGCTGGCACAGGCTCCGGCTGGGGTTTAACCCGCGGCACAAAGGGCTCGGAGCAGCCTGGCCGGGGGCGGGCGGCACCCGCTAATTGCGGCTGCGGTTAATGAAGGCAGACGCCGAGCGGCTGCTCTCATTAAAATATGAAAATGATGAGAGGAGCTGCCCGGAGCAGGGGGAGGGCGGCGGGCCCTTCCTCAGGGATAACGGGGCTGGAGCAGGGAGGGGAACACCGGGCTGCAGGGACATCTCATGTCCAGCATCTCCCGGGTTCCTGCCCTCGGGCACAGCCCGGAGTGTCCCAGCCCCACGCCGGGCTCTGGGCTGGGATGGCACAGCCAGAATTGGGAATTCTGCTCAGAGTGATGGGTCAGGGAACCAAATTCCATCTCCAGACCTTCCCTTCCAAGCAAGAAACACTTCCACAAACCCCTCCTGGGGCAGGGAGTGCTGCCCTCCGTTCTTCACCAGCCAGAGCTTCCCAAATCCAGCTGCTCCCGTCATGTTCCCACAGCGCGGCCAAAATCCTGCCAGGGAGGGTGGGAAATCCATCCTGCGTGCTCTGAGGAAACAGAACAACCTGGCCTCGCATTCAGGGAATTATGGGGCATTTTTCTCTTCATCGACCCTGCAATCACCGGATTTACCTCCGAGGGAGAGCCACGAGCCACAGCCGCCAGTTCTGCGGGATGAGAAAGTCTTGGGGGTCCGTAGGAAAAATTCTGCAAAGCAGCTTCCAATCCCTCTGAAAACAGAGAAAAAGGAAAGAGGGTTAAACGCCTAAAACTGTGATTCCACTTGGGATAAAGCATTAAGAGTTTCTATGAAGTTATCATTTAAAAAAAAATAAAGATTTGAGAACAGCTTGGCCTGGAACAATATTTCAGGCATGGCTAGCTGTTAAAAATAAGCTAATTCAGAAGAGCCACATTTAAATAAATATAATGCAAAGACATAATGGCACAGATAATAGTTTTGAATGGGGAATTCTAATGACTTCGAGGGCATTTTACAGGGCAATTAATACACACGAAAATGCTGCTCTATTCAACTGACGGAAAGAAAGGAAAATAAAATAAAATAAAGCCGGCAGAAAGAGAGAGGGAGGTGGTTGTGACTGGCAAAAATAGGGTTTGATTTTCTTTTCAATAGGATCACTGCTTACAAATAATAAAAGGAAAAATAAGCATGTCAGGTTCCATAATGTGCCTTGTGAAATCCCCAATGATTAGTTTCTAAAGAGGGGCAATTAGGAGCCTTTTGCATATGCATGTGACTTCTGCCGAGCGGGGCTTTCTCCGCTCCCTTCTTCTTCCCGGCTCTTCATCAACAGGCTAAAAATACATCAGAGAACCCATCCCGGAGCCACCCTGCAGCATCCTCCCTCCGGAGGGCAGCGGGGCCGCGCCTCTCGGGGGGTTCTCGCCCCTCTGGAGGGGACCAGCGCCGCTTTTGGGGTCAGGGCAGCCCCAGGGGTTCGCTGGCAGATGGGAGACGGAGCCGCCCTTGCCAAAAATCGCCGCTGAGGAGCTGCTGCAGGGAAATCCCAGCGCTGTTCCCTCCGCAGAGGGAATTCTGTCCCCGCTGGGCTGTTGGGGCTGCGTGGCCCTGCCCCGGGGAGCAGGAAAACAGCGCTTTTATGGTTTGGTGTGCTCGGTGTTTGTGGTGTTTGGGCAGAGGTCGATGATCTGGGGAGGCCTTTTCCACCCTCAGGTGTTTGAAGTCCCAAATCCATCCTTTCCTGGCTTTTCCTGCTGGAAAGGGGCAGGGAGCTCTGTGCTGCTGGGGAGGCTCCTGCAGCCCCACACGAGCTGCTGACCCGGCAGGGCTGGGATGGTGCCTTGGCCAGGCTGAGCTGGAACAGAAACTGCACAGAGCCAAGAGAATAAACAGATATTTATTAAAAGGCCTTTAAGGACACACCCTGGGCAGCACAAGAGCCTGGTCAGGGCTGCACCCAAGGTGGACCCAAAATGGTCACAAAATGGAGCAAAAATGGTCACAAAATGGATCCCAGTGGTCAAAAAATGGACCCAAAATGGTCATGAGGTCTCACCCTTTTATAAGTTTTGGTCCATTTGCATATTGGGGTTTCATTTAACAGTTACAGCTTTAGGTTATGAAGTTTCATCCTTGTTTCTCTCTTCAGCCCAGCCTTGTTTGTGCTTTTGGGCCTGAAAATTTGTGATGGTTGTCCTTGGTGTGCAGCAGGGAAAGGATTTGTTTTGTGTCCCTGCTCTGTGCAGAGCTGAGTGACCCCGAATGTGAGCTCAGAGCTGCACCTGAGGCAGCACAGAACCTGAAAAACACAAAAGCTAAAACTTCAGGCATCAGTGGGGACAAACTCCCAGCTCTGCTGGCACTGCAGGGCTGAGCCAGGGCTCAGGGGAATCCCTGGGGAACCAAAACCCTCCCCCTGTGCCCCCCTGCCCATCTGCCCCGGGCCTGGGCTGCCCCTGCCCCTGCAGCAGAGCCTGTCCGGGTCTGGAGCTGCATTTCTGAGATGTATAAATAAATATTACATATGCTAACAGATGGTTCATTAGCCAGTTGTTATGGCAATCAGCGTCTCGGCCAATTAAAATCCTTTCTCGTCGCTTTAAAAATGTCAGTGATAGGGACATTTAAATGGCCAGAGAACAAACAGCCCCTCTGTAGCCTGGCACTGAAACAAAAGGCGTTTTCTGTGAGTTTATGGAGAAAGGAGGAGAAGAAATCGAGTCAGAGTTGGAAATCCTTTGTGCTGGAGGAGTGGAAGGTGCCGGGCCCTGAGTTTGGATCGATGGGAGAGGCTGGTGGACATTTTGCCACTCCAATGACCCAGTTTGGGCTGATCTCTTGGGAACTGGAGCTGCACCTGGGACAGCCCAGTCCCTCCTGGGGTTTTTTCCTGCAGGAATTGGCTGGGGAGGGCTCAGAGTTCAGCACCCACAGGGCAGGGTCACACTTTGTCCCCGGGTGTGCCGGAATTCCTGAGCTTTCCCTGAGTCCTGCATCCCCTGGCAGTGCCTGGGGGGATGCTCAGCAAAGCTCAGCTTCAGGCTGGGTTTGAGTCGGGAGCTCCAAGAGCCCAGGCCAAAGGAATTTCAATTATTCCTGTAGGAACACCGGGATACCCAGAGATGGTGGAGATGGGGCAGTCACAGGGGGTTATGAGGAATTTGCACTTCCTCATAATTCCTGGTGCTTTTGAGGTTGTGTGTGGCTGGAGTAGAAAAAGAACTGCTTAGGCCCTAAAAATCCCTTCCAAACCCCTTTTCCCTGGGCTGCTTGTGCTGGCAGCACTTGGCCTCTCCAGCCTGGGGCTCTGAGTGCAGGAATAAAATCCCGGTGTGGGAAGGAAGGGCCTTTTCATCCCCAGTGAGTGGTGTGGCAGGAAAGGCCCTGCAGAAAACCTTCCAGAGAGCCTCCTCCTGCAGGCAGGGATCAGCATGGTCCACATCCCATACAAATGAGGGTAAAATTCCTCAAACCTCTTGCTCAGACAGGTCAGGACCGGGTTTTCCCCCTGTCCCTGCCACATCCCAGGGGCTGCTGCTGCCCTGGCAGCCAGCACGGAGCAGGAGCCTGGATTTGATGAGTCACAGCCACACCAGGCTTGATTCTCTTTTTTCCTAATCTCTGCTGTCTTCTGCAACCGTTTAGAGAGGAGCAAAAAATAGCTCCCCCAGACAATCAGGACAGATTATTTTAATGGGAGCTCAGAAAAATGAGAAACAAATGGCTCAAATTGAGCCTTCAAACATTGCTCCCCGTGTCTGCGAGGAGCTGCCTGAATCAGCAGGTCTGCAGCAGGAGACGGCTGCTGCCAGGAGGGCAGCTCCCCACCCTCCTCCTCCTCCTCCGAGCAGGTCTGATCCCAGTGGCTGAGCTGAACATCCCCAGTGGAAGCTGCGCTCCATTTTCTGCTGGTGATTGCCTTTTATCTGCTGGAGCCGGCAGTGCCCGGCTCCCATCTGCTCCCGATTCCCTCGCTGAGAACGTCAGGGAGGGGAACAATCCCTTGGCCCACGTGTGCTCCAACAGGCTGAGGTGGGATGGAGCTGAAACCTTTCCATCCCTCCTCCCTCCCCACTTTTTACTTTTTAATGGTTTATTGGTTCATCCAGCCCGGCCTGGGGCGCTCCCAGGGATGGGGCAGCCACAGATTCATTCTCTGGGCTCCCTCACAGGGAACAATTTCTCCCTGGAGGTGAAGATCTCGAGGGATGTTGGGTGAGGACTGCAGGGAATGTTGCATTTTCACAAAGGGATTGTTTGCTTCAGGAGGGAAAGGAGAACCCCCAGCAGAGCCAACACCTCCCACCCTCGTGTGTCCCACAGGGGGATCCTGCAGCAGAGGAAGAGTTTGAGAATCACCCTGGCATTTCACCCTGTCTCTGTTACCCAGAGAACTCCCCATGACCCATAAACAGATTTTCCCCTTCCCTTTATTTCCTGCCTCCCTTCTGGTTTGCCGTGGCAGCTCCAAAAGCTTTAGAGCCGCTTCCTGATGGGCATAAAAATATCATGAGCACTTGTTTAAACATCAGAAAGGTATTAGCTCAATTTTGCACTTCAATGCTACCAAGAATGTTTAGGCCCATTGGGCATGAATTTAATTTTCTTACAGGCTGCAGAGAGAAGAAAAATCAGCCTCCCTCTCTGAGCATTAACTGCTGCTCCCTGTGACAGCTCCGAGCATCACCTGCCCAGGGCTCCAGGCTACAGGTGAAGTCCTGAGCAGGCAGAGCCCCTCCAGATCTGTCCCCGGGGCTGTTCTGCACCTTTGCTCGGGGTTTGCACAGGGACAGCTCCAGCAGGAGGAACAGCAGGGTCACAATAAGCAAAGAACTCAGCCTCCACCAAACCCTGCACGCTCCCTGGGGCAGGAAAATCCTTCCTCACCTCGCTGGTGATAAAACGTTGGGTCAAACCAGGCTGGGTGTTTTTAACAGTGCATTAATCACGTCTCACATTCTGTTGATGGTTAAAAAAAAAAAAAAGTAGATTTTCTTTTTTGGAGGGATAAGGTTTGTTGACTCAGGGCCCTGGGTGGCTCCCCATGGGATGCACAGTGAGGGATGCCAGGACATGAACTGCAGCTTTCCCAAGGATCTGGGAATGTCAGTTGTCCTGGTGGCACAGGGGGGAAAAAAATATCACCTTTTAATGGTCAACAGTAATAGCCAGTCTGTTTAAACTTCCCTGGCAGAGAGATGTGCAGTCCATGGCCATGAATTATGCAGTGGCTGTGGGGTGGGGACAGTCCCAGTCCTGCTGTCCCTGTCACCTTCCCCAGTCCTGCAGTGGTGGCTCTGCTGCCTCTCCCTGCCCTGGGCTGCTCACAGAGCCTCAAAACCACCTCAGCTTCAGTTCAGAGGGGCTCAAATCACTGCTGGGGACTCCTGGCTGCCCCTCAAACTCCATCTGTGAAGGTGAGGAGGGGCTGGGTCTGTGCCACCTCCAGCCTGTGGAAGGTGGGACCCTTCAGGGCAGGGGTGGCCGTGGGGACAGCAAAGTTCCTGCTGCAGGAGGGAGCAAACAGCAAAATTCCTGCTCCAGGAGGGAACAAACAGCAAAATTCCTGCTGCAGGAGGGAACAGCAATATTCCTGTTGCAGGAGGGATCTCTTCCTCCAACGTTCCTGCTGCAGTCAGGGCTTGGGACCAATGCCTGCATTTCTTTGCATAAATGCATGCAGTTCTTTGATTATTTCCCACATTTCTGTGCCCTGGAGAAGTCCTTCTCTCCTGCTCCTCTCTCACCCATAAAAGAGGTGCGAGGCCAGAGAGGGATTGATCATTTTGAAGGAATTTCCAGCTCTGAGTGTGGCCATCCCTGCAGCTCCAAAGGAAATGTGCTCCTGGGGGCTTTGGAGCTCAGCTTTGGAGCCTGGGCCAGGGCTCAGAGGAGCCTCAGCAGAGCATCCAAAGCTGGCAGCTCCCTTTCTGCGCTCTGCCCAAATGCTGGAGATGCTTTGAAGCCTTCCCAGGGCTGCTGGGCAGGAGATCAGAGCCACAGGGAGGGAGTTGGGACCCAGGGAAAAAGGGTGGCAATAAAAAACAAAGGGGACCAAAGGCGAACTCCAGTGCCAGCAGTGCCCAACACCATCTGCACATCTGCACCCTGGCTGTGCTGCAGAGTTCCAGAGGGATTGGGATGTGCCTGGTGGTGCAGAAGGAGGTTTTTGGATGCTGGTCAAGGCACAGGTGGAGCAGGTTCCAGTGAATCAATAAATCATGGTTGGAAAGCTGGGGGGAAGATGTGAGGGTGAGATCAGAGAAAGCCAAACCTGTGGTAAAGGAACAAATAATCCTGGGGCTTTGGGGGTTTTGTGATTGGGAAGGAAGAGGTTTCCAGCAGCCTTTCCTACCTCTGCCCACGGGCAGGAGTTCCCCAGAGAAGGGCTTGGCAACTCAGGGCCCTTCAGGGCTGTTTCCCCCAGGGGCAGCCCAGCATCCCAGCAGCTCAACCTGTTCCATTTTCCAGGCCCCTCTCTCCATCTCCTCTGAGCCCCAGGAACATTGAGAAACGCCGTGAAAAAGTCTGGTGTAAATAACAGGAGCTCCTGCCTATTCTAATCAATAAAATATTGTTTATAGGAGCCCTCGTGGCCCTCTCAGCTGCAGAGGAAGGTCTGGTTTATAAACTCGCTTTGCAGGTGGCTGTAACGGGGAGTGCTGCTCTGCCAGGGATGTAAATCAGGCTCAGGTTTGTAGCTCCTGCTTTTGCTGTTTCTTTAAAACACAAGTGGCTGTATATGGCCCTTTTTTTTTTATTATCATGATTTTTCCTCGCTAGGCTGTAGCTTAATAAAGGAGGTGCAGAGGGTGGATGGATGTGGAGGAGGTGAGGAGGGTGGATGGATGTATTTTTGCAGTTAAACCCTATCGATGTCCTCTCAGATGCAGGGAGAGGGAAAACAAGCAAACAAATAATGCTGTGATGGATTCCCGGGATCTGCATTTAAAAGCCAAGCACCACACAGAAAGCACAGGAACTGCAGCCCATAACTCTCACTCTACAGAGCCAAACTGGGCACTGCTCTGCTAAATTATTTCCTTCTGCTGCCTGCATTCCAGACTCCATCCTTCCCTGGATTCCAGCTTGATATCCCACCAGCCAAAGACTCAAACCACACCAAGCCCCATCCTCACTTCTCTAAATATTAGCTCAGTCCTTGCAGCACTGCTTGATTTACAGAATGCTGAAACAATATCAATAATTTCTTCTTGTTTCCACAAGATTAGCCACCAGATGCGGAGCTGGAAATAAGGGATGAAAGGTCTGCGCTTGCTGTTGGGCATCAAAATCCTTTAATGATTTATTAATGTCAGCATTTTTATTTTCCAAACAGACTGTTGTTCTGTGTGTGCCTGTTTTATTTCCGTGCACAGCCAAAGGTCAGCGCTTGGAGAACAGTTGGGAAGATGTTTAAAAGTGGCTGAGAGAGCACCAGCGAGCTTTGTGAGTGATCTGAGGAGCTTTTAGGGTGTGTGTGTCCATGAATCCACACTCTCTTTAGTGGCACAGGTGATGTGAGGAGCTTTTGGGGTGTCTGTGTCCATGAATCCACACTCCCCTCAGTGCCACAGGGGTTCTGAAGAGCTTTTAGAGTGTCTCTCCATGAATCCACACTTTCTTTAGTACCACAGGGGGTCTGAGGAGCTTTTGGGGTGTGTGTCCATGAATCCACACTCCCCTCAGTGCCACAGGGGGTCTGAGGAGCTTTTGGGGTGTCTTTTCATTAATCCACACTTCCCTCAGTGCCACAGGTGATCTGAAGAGCTTTTGGAGTGTCTGTCCATGAATCCCCACTCCCCTCAGTGCCACAGGGGGTCTGAGGAGCTTTTGGGGTGTCTGTGTCCATGAATCCACACTTTCTTTAGTACCACAGGTGATCTGAAGAGCTTTTGGGGTGTGCGTCCATGAATCCACACTCTCTTTAGTGGCACAGGTGATCTGAGGAGCTTTTGGGGTGTCTGTCCATGAATCCCCACTCCCCTCAGTGCCTCAGGTGCCTGCAGGCTCTGCTGCTCTGCAGGGTCTGGGCAGGGAGGAGCAGCTGGAGGCACCACTCTGGGGCTGGCAGCTCCAGGGGTGTTCTCCTGGTGTTATCCTTTGGCCTGGACCCCACTGGAGCCATCAAGGGTCATTTCCTGGTGCTGCCTCTGTCCCTGAGGGATGGAGGGAGGGATGGAGGGGGTGGACATTGCTCTGCCCATCCCTTGGTGCCACAGGGAGCACTGGGTGTCACCACTGCAGATTCCCTGCTCACCTGTCGCACTGATAGCAAAAGGATCAACGACACGCTGACAAGGAGGGAAGTGAGGAAAGAAGAGAGAGTTTANATAGGGAGCACTGGGTGTCTCTCCACTGCAGCTTCCCTGCTCACCTGTCGCACTGATAGCAAAAGGATCAATGACACGCTGACAAGGAGGGAAGTGAGGAAAGAAGAGAGAGTTTATTTTCTGCTTCAGGGATTTATACAAGGTACTGGAAAGTTTCTGGTAGGTTGAGAGAGGGAACATTCCTACACACACATTGGCTACTACATACGCTTGTCAAAGAAATCCATCCCACTAGAAAGAATGTAAACATTCAAGATATTTAGGAAACAACATTGTTGTTTACATGAAAAACCCATGGGAAAACTGACTCCAAGTTACAACTTATCAGAAGGCTTGAAAATTCAGGGTGACACTCACCCACTTTCTGAAGGGCTTTTCCAGCCCTGAGGGGTCTCTAACTCAGGGATTTATCCCACAGTGACTGTTCTGCACAGCTCCTGAGCAGTTCCCTCCCCACTGCCTGCCTTGTCCGTGGCACCTGGGGCAGGGTGGCTTTGTCTGTCACCCCTGGGCTCTCCCCCTGTCCCCTCCTCAGTGACAAGAGCTCTCCATCAGCACCCAGGGCCGGGCTGGACAGGGCTTGGAGCACCCTGGGATGGTGGAAATTGTCCCTCCTAAATAACCTGGGAGGTCCCTTCCCACCCAAACCCTGTGTGAGTGCTGTGCTGTGCCCTCACCTGCACTGCAGCTCTGGATTAGGATGAAATCTCTCTCCCCACATGTCCCAAAGCTTTCTGTGGAGCTGGAGCTGCTGCCTCCAGCCCTGGAGGTGTTTCTGAAGGACACAGGCAGGGGTCCACTCACACAAACCCAAACAAAACCTCCTTGGCATTGCTGAGTGCAGCACAAAGAGCTCCCGGAGCAAGTGGGGCCATTGTCCTTCTGCCCATGGCCAGGCTGGAGCAGCACTGAATGTCCCACAACAGCCACAGAAAGTGACATTTTACAAATAAACTCCATTTACAAAACATCCAGTATCTGTGAAAAGCAAGGGGGGAGAATTATAATGCAAACCAGCTTCATCTGACAACAAAGCTGAAAACTTATTGACTTGGAAATGTGTGTTTGAGCTATCAAAAAGGGCAATATTCAAATGGAAAACTCTCCCTTCCTTTCTAATCGTGGCAAAACTCTGTTCCATGCATTCAGGAGATTTAGAACAATTTTATAGTGGTGTTGTCTGGGAAAAAATGTCTTTGCCTGTAAGAGCACAGGTTCTTTTAATGGGACTTGTCATCTAAATAATTCCATATCATCAAGCAAAAAAAGATAATTTATAAGGTGAAAAAAAAAAA
>VWYE01011485.1:174211-186711 GCA_013398995.1 Alaudala cheleensis
AAAAAAAAAAAGGATTAGATTAGAGGATTAGACATTAGACATTTATATGAATATGAATGGTCTTTGCAGCTACATCAGCCAGGAGAAAATTACATGGGGCTGATAATCTTCATGCTCGAGGGCCTAAGCTGCTCATGAGAGCCCGTCAAATTATTTGTTGGGAGCCATTTATTTGAAGAATCCAGCCCTTTTCTGTTTGTGTGGGGGATCGTGGTTTTTATTCATGCACTCCTTCCTCAGGACAGTTTGACGGTGCTCTGCGAGGCTGGGGCTGAGCTGTGAATGGTTTATCGAGGGTTTAACATCAGTCATTCCCTGCCTGGGGTTCATTCCCTGCCAGGGAAGGTGAGGGGAGGGGAAGGAGCATCCCAGGGTGGTGCTGAGCTGAGGCAGAGCCCAGTGCTCTCCTGCTGCTCAGGCTCTGTCCAGCAGGCAGCTTTTTCTTCCTGAGTCAATAGAAAGCTGGGATTTGCTGCTGATTGGCATTAAAAAGCTAAAAATCCTGAAGTGCTCACAATGGACAAGCTCTCGGTTGGTGCAGGCGAAGCAGAGCAAGAACAGGGAATAAGCAAAGGTCTCTCTCTTCTGGGGGAGTCACGGGTTGAGAGATGTTTGAGGATTTAAATAGCCCAGCCTCAGCCTGTGCTGATCCAAAATCCTTGGGGACATTAAGTTTTAGGCAGGAGTGCTCCTGGCACACTCCAGACCCTCATTAGCAGCTCAAATCTCCTCCTGTTGTGTTCCTTCCCAGTTCAGCACAAAGTCACGCCCAAGGAAATTGCCCAGTGCCATCCCTGCTCCTCAGCATCTTCCTCCCTCGCCCAAGACAGGAAATTCCACCGTGGTGGTGGCATTTTTATCCCTGGGACTGTGGGGAGCAGGATGGGGCTGATGGCAGCTGCCTGGTGCCCAAACCTCTGGCCAAAGCCCCATCTGAGCTGGGCAGTGTGAACACCTGTGTGGAGCTTTAACTCCTCCCTCGAGTGCTCCTTTGGTTCCTCTTTGGCTGTTGGTTTGTGCTCCTTTCTGCCAAGCTGGTTCCACTCCAGCCCTCCGTTAATAGCTCTGGAAGAAAAAAAAAAAAAAAAAAAAAGAAAGCCCACATCACACTCCGGTTGCAGGGAGGTTTGTGCAAGTGACAGCTTTCCTAACACGTCTGTGGAGCTTCCCAAAATATTGTGGAGCAGAAACGTGCGCGTGTGACTCCGCAAACAGACGTGTTCTGCACGGCCCCTGTGTGCAGCCAGGGAAGCACACACACACAGGCCCAGGGAAACTGGGCCTCCAACAAACATCCCAACCCCTGCAAAACTCCTTTAGTGCACGTGGGAATCTCTCAGGACGTTCCCTGGCCGTGGCCGAGCAGGCAGGAGCGATCTGCAGGCAGAGCTGGAGCCGTTCCCAGCCCCGCTGCCCCCAGGCACTCTGTGCTGTGCTGCGGGAAAACCGGGATGGGAAACCAGTTCACACCTCCAGAGAGAACCGACCAGCGGGTGGAAAACACATCCAGGATCATCCCCTCCAAACTCTGCCCACTTTGGACACTCCCAGGGATGGTGACTCCACCTGGGCAACCCCTTCCAAAGCCTGGGCAACCCCTTCCAAAGCCGTGGCACCCTTTCCATGAGGAAAGATCCCTCAGGTGGCTTTGCTGATGGGACAGAAAGGGAAGGAGAAAGGCAGGAAAGACACCTGAACCCCACGAGCTGAGAGGGGAGAGGCCTCGGCTGCCACCGGCGCGTAACGAGAAGAAAAACGGGGCTTCCTCTGCTGCGCAACCCGCGGCCGTCAGGGAAATTGGGAGCGACAGAATTACCATTGATACAAATTAAAAACAAATAAAAAGGGTACACAGCAGCGATTCCCGGAGTTCAGACTCCATTACCAGCTGATTTACTGTGCACTGACCTGTGGCTGTTGTTTTGCACGGGGAAGGTGCCGCGCGCGGATCCCGCCGGCAGCGCGGCCCCGGCTCTCCCCGGTCAATAAACTATTTAATTTAATGAGAAATGGTATTGATGGGCCGGGAATGCAGCTCCCAAAAAAAGAAGGCCAAAAAAAAAAAAAGGAGGAAAGAAAAAAGATGCAGCTGCAAGGAGCAGATAAAGTCTTCAAGTCGGGGGTTCACTCTTTGGGTGTTTCCCTTTTTTGTTATCTCATTAATTAAAGGCCTGAGAAGTCACAGGCGGATTTGGGAGTGCCAGAGGCTGGTGGGAAAGGTGCTGAAGGTGGGATTGCTGCAGGGGCAGGGAACTCGGGGAGGAGATAATGCAGAGTGCAGTGCAGCACCCTGACCTTCCCCAGAAAACAGAGCCGTGAAGGAAGAAGTTGTTCCGCAGAAAAATCTGTCAGATCAGTCAAGGAGAGCAGGTGCTGCTGGAAAGCCAAATGATACAGAAACGCTCCTGAGTGTTTCTGAGATGAAAGGAACATTAAGGATGTCACACCTCAAAAGTAAAGTTAAAAAATGGGAAAGTATAAATGCACATGCCCAGGCAGCCCCTGGTGCTCAGTGCAGGTCTCCTGTGAGGTGGCACAGCAGGGTCAGCCTGGGGACTCTTAGGGAAAATAAAATGTGGCTAAAAATGGTCACAGCAAAATCATGGAAGGGTGGAATAGTGAAGGCTGGAAATGATCTGTAAGATGGCCCAGTTCAATCATGAACCCACCATGTTCACCACCAAACCACATCCTCAAGGGCTGTGTGGAAGAGGAGAGGCAGGGGCTGGGAGAATCAGAGCTTGATCAAGCTGCGTTTTCATCTCTAAATCATCCCAGGAGCCTTTCCCAGGGACAGCCCTCCCTCAGCCTCCTGCGTGTCCCTGAACACCACGGAATGATCCAATTTCCAAGTTCATTAAGGCTCACCTTCCCCTGGAAATGAATTCCCAGCGAACAGAGAGCGATGCCAGCGCAGAAACTCCAGCTGATTGCTGCGAGTTGTCTGGAGTTAGCAGCCTGTAAAGAAAACACACATTTAAGGAAATTAGAGTAGCAAGACAAATGAGGTGGAACCATCAAGAGGAGCAGGAGCTGGAGATAATCCATATTTTTAAATACTGCAGAGGTTTGCAGGGTTTGGAGGAAGAAATATTCTGTGGTGGGTTTTTTTGTGCTTTGGGCACCACAGCCCTTGCCCTGCAATGAGACGTGAGCAGCCCCAGGGCAGGGAGCCAAGCTCACTCTGCTGAGTGTGCAAACCTCCACCAGATCATTCCATGGGGTGCAGGTGCCCTGAGCTGACTGATCCTGGTGCCCTGCAATGGCTTTTTAGTCGATACCAAGATTTTCTGGCTCCTCAGTGGGACGCTGCCCTTGGCAAGGCAGGAAAAACAACACCAAAAACCACCAAGCTGGGCAATCCTCCCTCTCATTCCTCCCCACTGGATGTTTTATTTAATATTTAACATTTATTATTTAGTGTTGCCCTGGTGTTTGTTGGCACAGCGAAGTCACCACGCTGCTGTCTCAGGTGTGAGGAAGGCACAAGGAAGGGGCTTTATAAAACAAGTCCATGGACAGCCTGGCCCACGTTGGACAATCCCTCAGAGCAAACCAAGGATCTGCAGCTCTGCCACGGCAGGAATTGCCAATCCCAGTACATGGGGACTGGGCAGGGCCCTTCCCAGGGGGTTCCTCTGCCACATTCCTCGTTTGCTGCTCCTTCATCTTTTGTGTCCCAAAAATACAGAATGAAAGGACTGGAGGTGTGGGAGAATAGAAGTAGTTTGGAAGATTTTTGGGCTGTAACAGAGAACAATAGGGGCCCCTATCCCCCATCACCCAGCTCAGTGCCTTATCTACCATGGAACACAGCCTCCCTAGCCTTGCAGCATCCTCCCTTGGCCTTGCAGCATCCTCCCTAAAATTCCTGTCCACCCCCTCCTTTCAAACCCTGGTCGTTTTCCACTCCTTACTAACCCAAGAAATAGTACAAACCCCTTCTGACCTAACAAGACACCCCAAAACCCATATAAACCTGTAAAACGAGACAATAAACGCCAATTGCCTCCACCAGTCTGGTGTCAGTGAGCCAATAGACCGAGTGACCTGGGGTTTGGCCACCGTGCTGTTCTTGAACCAAGTCACACCCTAGACAGGGCAACACAATCCCAGTGCATGGGGACTGGGCAGGGCCCTTCCCAGGGGGTTCCTCTGCCACATTCCTCGTTTGCTGCTCCTTCATCTTTTGTGTCCCAAAAATACAGAATGAAAGGACTGGAGGTGATGTTGTTCCACCTCCAGGAGTGAGGAAATTGTGCAGTTTGCTGGGAATTAACATTTTCCTCGCTCGTGGAGGAGCTGGGGGTGCAGGCAGGCAGAGGGGTGGTGCCAGGGGGCTCCTGGTGCTCCTTTCCCTGGATTCTGCAGAACCCCCAGACAGCACAAAAGGCACTTGCAGGAGCCCAGGTTTCCTTGTTCTGCACGGCAGCTCCAGCTCCCTGCATGGGAAGCATTATTTTAAGCAAAAGAGGCAGATTGGGAGTGCAGACACAGGAAAGCATGGCAAATGAGAGGAACTTTGATCAAAATTCAAATCCAACTCAGCCTCCAGCTATCTGCTGAGCAGCCTGCATTCTCCTGGAGAGGTTTTTTTTTTTTTTCCCCTCCTTTTTTCAGAACAGGAACACGAAGAAAGCGCTTGGTATGAGGGAGGTCAATAGACACCCTGCATTTCAGAGGTTCCATTTAATCTCATTTTCTCTGGCCTCAGTGATTTGCTTTTCCAGGCCTGGTGGCCCCTTGAGAAACTTCTCATTCTCTCCTTTCAGGTGCTCAGTAATGCAGTGTTAAGAGGACTTTTCCACTTTGTGGCCTAATTATGGAAAAAATTCATTTCTGAGTGGGCTGTCTGGGCTGCTTTTCCAGCGATTCCCTCAGCTCTCCAATCAGGCTCCTCGCAAAGCATCATTTACAGAGAGCCCAAATCACCTTTTACAGGTGTTTCACCGTGCTGGGAGCTCAGCAGCTCCTGCAGGAAGGGCTGTGCCCTGCTGGGACCCCTCTGCTCCTGCCCTGCTGCCCCTGGCAAAGTCCCTGCTCCCAATCTGCTCCCCACGCTTTAAATAACTCCCCAAACCACCTCCCATCTGTTGGGAAGGCAAACACAGGGCAGGGCATGGCTTTAAAATGTAATTACCTGGAGAGGGGAGAGGGGCTGGGGGGGTCTGCTTTGACATGAGGTCTCATTCTGCTGTGACAATTATTCTGTTTTAATGAAAGGGGGGACAAAACCTTTTCAAAACGAGCCTGTCCTGCCATCCCCAACTCTGGGAGATGGTGGAAACCTATCAGAGAATAATCATGAATGTGGCTGCAGGTGTTTTATCAGGACAGGGCAGGAAATGCTCAGTGACAGGGCAGGAAATGCTCAGTGCCCCTACAAGGAGCAGCAGCACCCAGCAAGGGGAGAGCAGCAGCAACGGGCTGGATTTTGTGTTTTCTGCAGTGCAGGAGCACAGGAGCTCCAGGGAAATCCTCACCCAGCTGACAGAACCCAGGCAGGATGATTTGTCACCCAAGCTGTGATTACCTGTGCTGAAGCCTCACAGCAAGCTCAGGCTGTGAAGGGGCTTGGAAAGGAACGGGGCAAATCCCTGAGGGATGAGCCAAGAGTGGGCATCGATCAGAGCTGCCTTTTCTTGGGGAACAAGTGCCCAAATCTGTGATTAGACAGTGGGGAATGGCTGCAGGCTGGAGCAGGGGAGGTTTAGATGGGATTTTGGAAGAAATCGATCCCTGGGAGGGTGGGGAAGGCCTGGAATGGGATTCCCAGAGGAGCTGGGGCTGCCCCTGGATCCCTGGAGGTGTCCAAGGCCAGGCTGGACAGGGCTTGGAGCAGCCTGGGACGGTGGAAAGTGTCCCTGGGACACAGAGGGTGGCACTGGGTGATCCTTGAGGTCCCTCCCAACCCAAACCTTTTAGAAATTCTGGGACTCTGTGAAAGCTGTGCAGGGCAATATTTCAGTTCTGAGCTGGTGCTTTATCCTCGTGGTGCTGGCAGCAGGATGAAACATGGATGTGATCAGGGCTGATGATGTCATTTCTGTTTTAAAGAGAATTACTGGGTGTTGGCAGTGATTTGGGGTTGTCAGCTTCAGTGAACTCTTTAGAAGTAAAGCAAAAGTGAGGAAAAAACTTCTGCTGTCCTCAAAAGGCAGCAGCCGGGTGAAACAGAAAATTCTGCATCAATAAATTCTGCAGCAATTACTCCAAAATTAGACCAGATTTTCCTGCCGTTAAATAACCCAAAGTGATTTTAAGAATAAAAGCAAAACAAGTAGGATTTCATGGAAAAGGAGCAGCTTTATTTCTCTCTTCAAAAACCAATATCCTGTTCTAGGATTGGGAGCAGGCTGTGATTGTCCTGGCAATTCTGTCTCTCCTGCAAATGGAGCGAGGAAAAGCTGCATCAGAAACACAAAAACTCACAAATCACTGGTATTTCTGAGAATGAACTCCTGAAATACCCCAAAATGCTCTCATCTCTAACAGTATCATTTACTGCAGGGGCGTGCAGCCTCTCCAGGGGGCAGCCCCAGGAGCTGCAGGAGGAGGGGCTGGTTTCACTCCCACTTTGCAGATTGGGAAATGAGAAAAGGGGAATTGAGGTGCTTTTCTCAGAGAAGGATGAACTGAGGGCAGATTTTGCAGCTCAGATTCGCCCTCTCCAGCTGGAACCGTGGTGGCTGTGCAGGGCACAGCTTCATTTGGCTTCTCCCTCGTGTGGTTTTGAATGTGCAGGAGAGGTTTGTCCCTGAAATAATCAGAAAAAACCTCTTTGGGAGTGAGTGAGGGCAGTGACAGCGTGAGGTGAGGGGGTGCAGATCAGAAATGGGGGTGTTCATTAGGAAGGGCTGGCTGTAGTAATGCAGCTTTAAACCAAACAGATTTTTTCCATAGAAGGAAAAAGGATTTTACCGTAAGACCTACAAGGAAAAATCCCCAAAAGTTTCTTTTCTCTCCTTGGCTTAATCCAAGACAGAAACAGGGATGGGTCTGTTTGCCTGTCCCTCAGAAATGTAGTTATTTTATTGAGCAGTTTGCCAAAATCCCACCTAAATCATCCTGTACTTAAGAGAGAGCACAAAGCTTTTGGGAATAATCCCCACAAACCCGAGGCTGTTTGATTTTGGGAGGTGCAACTCAGAGAAATCTCTCCTGGAAGGTCCAGGGGGGTTGGGACTGGGGGATCTTTGGGGTCCCTTCCCACATGAGCCAGTCTGGGTCTCTGTGATTCCGTGGTGTGATGCAGCTTTAAACTAAAGAGATATTTTCCATAGAAGGAAAAAGGGTTTCAGTTTTACCATAAAACTTAAAAGGAAAAGCCCCAGAAGTTTCTCTGCTCTCCTTGGCTTAACCCAAGACAGGAACACGGATGGGTCTCTTTACCTGTCCCTCAGGAATGTGACCATTCTCTATTGGCCAGTTTGCCTAAACCCCCACCCAAATCATCCTGTATTTAAGGCAGACAAAGCTTCTGGGTGCTTTTTGGGATGTCACAGCAAGGTGCAATGCTTGCAGGTACCTGTGCTCGAGTTCTATTTTGTTCTTTTATTGTTTATTATTTTATAAGTTCATTAAACCTTTTGCTTTACAAAACACACCCAAGGAGCCGCCTCACAGATTATTTTGAAGCCATTTCTGGCACCCTCAGAGCTGATCCATCATCTCCAGGTGTCTCACTGCACTCTGGCCCTGTGCAGGACTGTCTCAGCTGGCAGGGCTGTGGGACCACCGCCCCTCCATGGCACGGGGGGGTCTCTGTGAATGTGGAACTGCCTGGGGGTTCTTCACCAGGAGCTTCTCTGGGCCTTTTTTTGACATCTCCGTGGCGTGGAGAAGGGATCAGGAAGAGTTTCCAGGCCATGGGCTGGGGTCAGCTGGACTCTGGATGCTGGAGCAGAGGGGGTTGAGGGCTGAGCATGGGAAGCAGTTCAATGCTGCACGTCTGAGCCAGAGCTGTGGATGCTCCGTGTCTGCTCCCACTTCCAGGGCTGAGCCTCTTCCCAGCTCTCCCGCCTGGCACAGCCCCTGCTGCCCCTCCTGTGCACGTGGTGATGCTCCAGGAACCCTCCCCTCTATTTTAGGAGACAGAAACGTGGCTGGGAAACAGGAAAGCCGTGAAACAAACCCCCCTCAGCCATCCCTGGCCATTCCCTCCCCTCGCCCTGACCGCAATATTCACTGTAGCTGTAACATCCAATTGCTGTGATTTCCCTTTCTCTCGGCCATCCTTCGCCCTCCGGTGCCCTCTGGGTTGTTTTTCCTCTTTTAGAAAAGCAGGAGACAGGAAGGGGAGGATGGAAGAGTCCAGCCTGATGTTCTCCTGAGAGGCTGCCCGAGGTGTTTGAGTTGCCCACACGTGCCTCAGCTGTTTGACAGCCGCAGCGGAGCCGGTGGGAGCAGCAGCGGGCAGGGATGGCCCTTCCCCTCTCCAATCCCCACCCTCCAGCCCTCCCTTGCCCTCCCGGTGCCCCCGTGCACTCGCACACCTGAAGGCAAGAACGAGCCTCCCATCGAATCGATGTCATGATTTATGCATAAAAGCCCAGGAACCCCGCGAAACAATCGTGTGAGTAATTTTTCATGAACTCGGCTTAAAGCGCTTGCCAACAGGCGAAATTACCCTCTTGTTAAGTGTTGTATTTTGTTCTTCCTCCTTTCTTCTGCTCCGTGTATGCCTTAATATTGATAAGCGTTCTCCAGCGTGGGGGAACATTTGCATTTCGTGCCGAGCATCGTGCGGGTGAGCACATCAAAGGAGCCTTTTGTTCTCGCCCCTCTCGCTCATTGAGGATTCCCGAGCTCGCTGCGGGTTCTGTGCTGGGGCTCCTCGGCCGGCCCCAGCCCGGCAGCCCCCGAGGCGTTCGCTCCATCATTCCCAGGGCTGGGAATAATTCCCCGGGATGTCAGAGCGAGATGTTGGCTCTGAGCTCCCCTCAGTGCCCGCAGCGCTGACCCGGAGCCTTCCCCGCCCGAGGTGAGGCTGCAATCCCTGCTGCTAATCAAATTAATGCGATTAATAATTTCTCCCTTCCTCCTGCAGATCCTGGCTGCTCTTTGTTTCCGAGCCCTCGGCTCCTTCCAGCCGCACTCCCAGCCGCCTTCCCGGGGATTTTTGGCTGGTTTCAGAGGTGGGAACGTGCTCAGCCTGGCAGCAGGGGCTGAATGGGGTGTGTGTGAGAACCCAGACAATTCCCCACTTCCATGGTGATGCAGTCCTGCACAGGGCCAGAGTGCAGTGAGACACCTGGAGATGATGGATCAGCTCTGAGGGTGCCTGCACCTCACAGAAATGGCTTCAAAATAATCTGTGAGGCGGCTCCTTGGGTGTGTTTTGTAAAGCAAAAGGTTTAATGAACGTATAAAATAATAAATAAAAGAACAAAATAGAGCCCGAGCACAGGTACATACAAGCATTGCACCTTGTGTGACATCTCAAGAAGCACCGAGAAGCTTTGTCTGCCTTAAATACAGGATGATTTAGGTGGGGTTTTAGGCAAACTGGCCAATAGAGAATGGTCACATTTCTGAGGGACAGGCAAACAGACCCAGCCGTGTTCCTGTCTTGGATTAAACCAAGGAGAGCAAAGAAACTTCTGGGGCTTTTCCTTTTAAGTTTTATGATAAAATTGAAACCCTCTTTCCTTCTATGGCAAATATCTCTTTAGTTTAAAGCTGCACCACACCATGGAATCCCAGAGACCCAGACTGGCTCGTGTAGGAAGAACCCCTAAAGATCCCCCAGTCCCAACCCCCCTGGACCTTCCAGGAGAGATTTCTCTGAGCTGCACCTCCCAAAATCAAACAGGCCCAGGTTTGTGGGGATGATTCCCAAAGTCAAACAGCCTCAGGTTTGTGGGGATGATTCCCTGCACATCAACACTGGACATGGACAATTGGCTGCTTTGACTTTGTCTCAGTCCCTGCCAGCCACAAACCCCTGCCCTGCCCCTGGGAGCCCCAGCTCCGCTCCCCGGAGGGAAAGGAGCAGTTTTGGGCTGCAGTTCAGCTGATCTGTCTCTAAAAACGCTCCCCATTAAGAAGAATAAGACTTTAACTATCTTCTCCGTCAGAAACCGATTGCTACCGCAACATCAAAGTTCCCCGGCTTAGTTAATGTTTATTTAAATGACCATTTTCCACTGGCAGATAAAAGATTGAAGTGTTTTGTTGCTATTGTTGTTTTTTAAAGCCCTCGAATACGAAGGCGCCTGGAGCCAACATTTGATTCTCATTATGTTCTGACATTTTTTTCCCCCTACATAATTTGAATAAGACTCTGCTTAACTCAACAGCTGGAGGGATGTGGCTTTTCCTTCACGTTTCACAAAGAGAAGATCGTTCCCTGGAACTGCAAAGCCCAAAGGAAGCAGTCTGGTGCAGGCAGCAGAGCGCTCCTTTTCCCTCAACACCTTTCCTGGCTCCGGGAATGATCCCCGGGGTTTGATTTCAGCACAACCACCCAGACACCGGGAAAAGCGCTGGCACTGAGGGGATTTTAATGGCCCGCAGCCCTCTCCAGAAAGAATGGACTGGGAGTTACCTGCTCTCAGATTTCCACCTCTAAAGGGGTCATTAGGATCAATCAGCATTCCCCTGTCCAGCACAGGGCTGAGGGGTTGCTGTTTGTTTTGGAGTGGAGCTTCACCTCGGGGCTGGAGCTGGAGATGAGATTTCTGAGCAGGAAACGCTGCCCTGGCTTGGTTTAAAGATTTGGAGTAAAAAATCATCCAGAAACCCCCGCTCAGCCCTGAGACACTGCAAACCCACCCAGCAAAGCTCCCTCAGCATCACTTTGCACCCCAGCAAACCCCTGAACACCGCGGTGCTGCTGGGATGAGGTGACCCCAAAGGGCTTTTCCAACCTCCAGCATTCTCCTTGAGGCTGAAAAGAGGTAAAAATCTGTGTTCGACAGCCCAAAACTCGTCCCTCATTCCATGTTTTAAGGGAGCATCAGGTCCTTGCAAAGTCCAGCTCTCGGTGGGAGACAAATGGATTTTATCCTCCCTCAGACAGCAGCTTTTAAACTGGGATTTCTGGGGCGCTTTGGGTTTTTCTTTCCGCCCTCCTCACCCTGAACCACGGAGCACTGCTGCCTCCCTGATCGTATGCAAGTTGAAATGAAAGTCAGATTTGATTCAAGTTTCCTTAAATCTCACTTCTCGCTGCTCCTCCGGGCACGTTATTGAAACTGCAGAAACTCTTCCTCATTTAAGGAGTTAATGAGAGTCATTTTAAACCCTTGGAACACACTCGGGGCTCACCTGATCTTCACAAATGGATTTCCAAGGTCTCCCAAGCAGCTTTGCTCTGGAGCAGATTTCACCAGAGGTTTTTTGGGTTTTTTCCATGCGGGTTTGCTGAATTCCTCACTCCATTCCTTGGCATTCCCGCATTTCATTGTGCTCTGTGCAAATTCACGACTCCCAAAGCTCACCTGGACCTTGGGAAGGTCACTCCCAATTAACGATTGTTAATTGGACCTGGCGTTCTGCGAGCGGAGGTCAATCAGCAACGACCGAGTTTCCTTTTGCATCCCCTCATGTCCATTCCTGTGGTTTTCCCTGCACAGCCCAAGGGTGCTCCGTGTTCCCAAAACCCCCAGCAGCTGCTGGTTCCAGACTGAGCCTTTTGCACGTTTCTGAGCCCTCTGAGCTCCGTGTTCCCAAAACCCCGAGCAGCTGCTGGTTCCAGATTGAGCCTTTTGCACGTTTCTGAGCCCTCTCCAGGATCCAGAGGCTGCAGCCCGATCCAAGGCTGGCTGCAGGCAGGGAGCAGCTGGGGCTGGAGCTGCCAGAGCTGTTCCCTGGTGTTGTGCGGTTCCTTCCTTTATTGCAACATCATCCCTGAGCCGTGTAAACACATCAGGGGAAGAAAAACAAACCAAAACCCAGACACAAAGTGTCAGAGTTTTAATTTGCTTTTACACCAAGTCCCACCGGCGAAGTTGCAAAGTGCTCACAACTATCAGCAAGCCGGGGTAACCTTAGTTTAATTTAATTCATTAATTAATCCAGCACGGTGAAAGTTTTGATGAAAAGGTGATCAATAGTTCTGAGCTCCAGGATGTGGCAGTTCATGAGTGGTGGCAGAGAAGCAGCAGCAGCTTTTCCCAGGCTGGGATTTCCAGGCAGGATTTAGGGGAGTCCTACAGCCCCAAAATCGGGTTCCTCATGGGCAGGGCCCTGCCCCAGCACCTCCCATGTCCCCAAAAACCAGAAATCAGAGCCACAGGCACCCAAGGGCTGGCCTGGAGCTGCCAGAGCTGGTCTGCAGAGGGGAGGCAGGGGCTGGCTCGGGGCAGTGGGGACAGGAGAGTTCTGTCCCTGCTCTGCCAGGAGCTGCCTTTGCTCCATCAGGGAATCTCCTCCCTCCTCCTCTGGTGCATTCTCACCCGTGGCCAGAGTGGAATGAGCCCCGTGGAGCTGTATCAGGTCTGAGGGGTGACCCCGCAGCCTCTCAGGGTGGTTTAGTAAGAGCGAGAGCACTTCTC
>VWYE01011485.1:191711-196055 GCA_013398995.1 Alaudala cheleensis
GGTGATGTCACTGAAGATGCCATTGCCTTTTGTTCCTGGGTGATGTCACTGGTGATGTCACTGCCCAATCACCTGGGTGATGTCATTGTCCATCCACCTGGGTGATGTCATTGCCCTTTGACCTGAGTGATGTCACTGCCTTTTGTTCCTGGGTGATGTCACTGGTGATGTCACTGCCCAGTCACCTGGGTGATGTCACTGCCCAATCACCTGGGTGATGTCATTGTCCATCCACCTGGGTGATGTCATTGCCCTTTGACCTGAGTGATGTCACTGNTTTGCACTGCAGAGCCTCCAGCCCCGCAGTCCTGGGCCCTTTCCCCTGCCTGGCTGGGCTGGGATTCTCCAGGGGACGAAGCCTGGCAGGGATTTGGGGTTGTGGCCATCCCTGGAGGAGCTGGGATCAGTTGCTGGGATCAGTTGTTCCCACACCAGGGGAGGAGCAGGTGAGACTGGCACGGAGGGGAAGCTCCTGCTCCTCTGCAGGGGGGGAATTGATTGTGTTCCACCTGGGGGATGTCATTGTTCAGTCACCTGGGTGATGTCACTGGTGATGTCACTGAAGATGCCATTGCCTTTTGTTCCTGGGTGATGTCACTGGTGATGTCACTGCCCAATCACCTGAGTGATGTCATTGCCCTTTGACCTGAGTGATGTCATTGCCTTTTGTTCCTGGGTGATGTCATTGGTGATGTCATTGCCCAATCACCTGAGTGATGTCACTACCCAGTCACCTGGATGATGTCACTGCCCTTTGACCTGAGTGATGTTACTGCCTTTTTTCCCTGGGTGGTGTCACCGGGGATGTCACTGCCCAATCACCTGGGTGATGTCACTGCCTTTTGTTCCTGGGTGATGTCACTGCCTTTTGTTCCTGGGTGATGTCACTGCCCACACACCCGGGTGATGTCACTGGTGACATCACTGGTGATGTCATAGCCTTTTGTTCCTGGATTATGTCACTGGTGATGTCACTGCCCAATTACCTGGGAGATGTCACTGGTGACGTCACTGGTGATGTCATAGCCTTTTGTTGCTGGATGATGTCACTGCCCAATTACCTGGGTGATGTCATTGCCCATCAACCTGGGTGACGTCCCTGGTGATGTCACTGCCCAAATAAGTGAGTGATGTCACTGCCCAACTAGCTGGGTGATGTCACTGGTGATGTCATAGCCTTTTGTTCCTGGATGATGTCACTGCCCAATTACCTGAGTGATGTCATTGTCCACCCACCTGGGTGATGTCACTTGTGATGTCATTGCCTTTTGTTCCTGGGTGATGTCACAGGTAATGTCCCTGCCCTTGTCCCTGGCAGGACTTTTGTCACAGTGGGAGCTGCAGGAGCCGGCTCTTCTTTTGAAATGCACGGACGGGAAAAGCAATATCCACCTTGTCTGGGCTCTTCTCCCTGACAGTGACTTATAACTGATGTTCCAAAAAAAAATATGCAAAACTTCCTGCGATGTCTCCAGCCTGTCAGCAATGTATGCACGAAAATTGCTTCCTGACCTCCATCATTTCATAACCTGAAGCACGAGGGCTCCTAATCTCAGCCACTGTGCTCCAGCTCCTGGAGCTGCAGATCCTCATCTTATTATTATGGACAGATTGGATGCCAAATAGTTATAGCTTCATTTAAATGTCCATTCTAATCTTCACTCTTTACTTCCTCCCCAGTTTTTATTGAAGTAAACAATCTATTTGCAAAATGAAATGCTTAAAATAGGAGGGTGTTTTTGGTTGTTTTTTTTTCCTTCAGTGGGGAAATTCAGGCCTGGAATTCTTTGCATTAGCTGGTCAGGAATTGTTTTACTGGAGAAGTTAAAAGCTTTAGGGACGGCTTTCAATTCCTGCAGAGTGTAAATATAAGAACAGAGATACTTTGTTTTAACGCTCCGTTGACACAAACTGATGTTCTTACAGCCCTGTGCTAATGGGGAGTTTGTTAGAGGTGTACATTTCATTTCAGCTGCTTGTTTGCTCGGGGCTTTATTTGCTCTCCACTCCGCACATCATTCACAGCACCCTCCCAGCTCTGCATTCCAGCTTCGGGCAATCCCTGTCCCATTTCTCCATCTTCCTGGGGACCACATCCCCTCCCTTTCCCCTCCTGCTGCCTGCTCAGGTGCTCCCTGCCAGGGATCAGCTCCTGCTCCAGCTCCAGATGGATTTCTGCGTTGCTCTGATCAATATTTATGTGCATTCCTGTTGTTTCCAGGGTCTAACCAGTGAGGACACAGCCCTTCATCCACCTCTGGGGGAACCTTTCCTTGCTCTTGGTTGAATGTTGAGCAAACCACGGGAATTTTGGACCAGCAGAGCTGAATAAACCTCCCCCCCCAGACCTTCCTCCTTTCCATTTTTCTAATCAGGACTGTTGTCATCTGCCCTGACAGATTATTAATGCTACACACAGGCATGTAATAGAGATTGTGTTTTTGCATTCAGGGATTTTTTGTCCTGATAAACAGCCCTGGCAGAGACAAGTTACCCCGGTCCCTGCACGAATGGTGGGAGTTTGAGCACAGCCAAATCCTTGAGAGCCGCTGGCCCCGGGCCAGGAGCCCTCTGTCACCACTCTTGGCTCCTCCTCTGCAATCCATCAGCACTGACCCATCACCCTGGCAGCTACCAGAAGGAATCTGGCATCTGCTGCCTGTTTTCATCCCAGCTCAGGTTCTGCTTTCTTTCCTTTATCTCCGTGTCTGGCTCAGAGCTGCTCAGGCAAAGAAGGATCTCTCTGTGGAGTTCAACAAGCTCCCTATTTGGCTTTTTTCCCCCCTCAGATATGTCCTGGCCCTGGTTATTTTTCATGTTCCTTTGTGTAAGGAAATAAAAATTACCCTTCTCTGTGTTTTCTCGATCTCTGTGCTTCGTCTCTCCCGTATGTTGTTTTTACTGATTATGCATTTCTAGCTCCTTATCTCGGGTATTCCTCCTCCTCCTCAGCATTCCTCAAGTGAGGAGAGGGCTGGGAAGGGATGGGAAGGGATGGGATGGGATGGGATGGGATGGGATGGGATGGGATGGGGAGCATTTCCCAGCTCAGGGAACCCAGCTCAGTGAGGAGCACAACCCCAGGATTTGGGGTGATGCTGACCAGGGCTCCAGAGCCCACAGAGACACAGAGGGGATGGTTTAGGTTGTAAGAGGGGAATGTGGAATTCCAGCAGGACACGAGGCAGGGCTTGGCTTGAGCAGCACCAGGCTCTGTGGAACAGCTCTGGAGACTGACTGTGCTCCTGCAGTGAGGATAAAAGCAGGACATGGGGTGTGGGGAGCACAAAATGCAGGTGGGAAGCACAAAATGCAGGTGGGAAGGTCAGGTCTGTGTGCTCAGGATCAGAGCCAGGTGTGGCTCCTGCCACTGCTGCTCCTTCCTTGGAGCTGCTGCTTCCCACCAGGGCTAAAACCTCTGGAGAACCCAGATTTTGGGGGCTGCTGTGGCTGCAGGAGGCTCTGAGGGGGAGCAGAGAGGCTCCAGCACCAGCCCAGGGACAGAGACCGTGAGCACAAAGCCCCAGGGCTGCGTTCTGTGCTGAGGTACAGGAGCTGCTGCTGTAAATTATTCATCCCTTTGCCAGAGTTTGTTTGGGTCTTATTTAGCTTGACACGGTCTGGAAGTTGGAGTAATTTTCTAACTCACTGAATGATCCTTTTTTTTTTTTTTACTCTCCTAAGCACCTTCTCTGCCACACGAAAACAATTTTCAATCAAGACTACAAAGCACCCGCTGGTGGCCCATGGACTTCGTTCCCTGTGAATATCAGTCACAGCTCTGGATAAATTTAATTTCAGTGAATTTGCATGGGCAGGCCTTGGCTTGGGCTGAACCAAACTCCTTTCTCTGCTGACAGAAGGGAATCACCCAGCAGCAGCAGCAGCCAGGTCAGAGCTGTGTGGGGGCCATTTCTCCCTCTCTCTTCCTTTGTTTTGAAGGAGAGGAGTCCCTCAAAAGGATCTGAGGGGGTTTTGGGGCTGGTTTTTCTCATCCCAAGCCCCGCTGAGAGAGCAGAGCTGCGGAGGGAAGGGCCCCGCTGGCAGTGACAGCCCCTTCCCTGGGCACACTGCTCCTGCCTTCATTAATTCATTAATTCATTAATGACAGCTGCCCACTGGGGAATTAAACCTGGTGCCAGGAGAGCTCAGGAGCAGGGGCTGGGGAGCCCAGGTGGGTGGGAGAGCAGAGGATTCCTCTGGGTCTCCTGAACGGGCAGCAGCCAGGACAGGGGGGTTGGAATCCCACTGCCTGGGCACCGTGGAGAAGACTGCCAAGGCTGTCTGAGGATTTGGATGACACGAGGGTTTGATTGGTGTGTTTTTTATTATATCACTGAGTGT
>VWYE01011485.1:211726-228095 GCA_013398995.1 Alaudala cheleensis
GTCTCTTCCAACCTAGAAATTCTGTGATTTCAGCAAATCCCAGCGTTTTGGGGCTCAGATTGCTCCAGGGGAGGTTCAGATTGGACATTAGCAACAATTTCCTAACAGGAAGTGTTGCCAAATGTTGGAACAGGCTCCGCAACTGCCCTGGGAATTCCACCCCAGCCCCTCTCCACCCTCACAGGGTGAACAATCCCTTCCCAATTCCCCACCTGCCCCCTTGGCACTTCGAACCCTTCCCCATGTCCTTAAATCTTCTTGCTGCTCCTCAGGCTCACCCAAAGCTGGGCACAAACACCCTGAGCAGGGTTTTTTATCCATCCAAGGTGGGGTTTTCTCTGCAGCCCCTTCTTTAACGGCAGAACACGGTCCGTGCTTCGGGCAGAATTAATACGAGCTGGAAATAGTGATTAGGTAATTAGCAACTACCAGGAGTATTTAACCTTCCTGGTGACAGCGTGTCTGACATCACCTGCGCTCGTGCAGGCTCTGTGAAAAGAATTAGCAATTTTAAATTACCCCATTTAAGTTATTAATTATGAAATAGGAGTCGGCCCAGGAAGGATGGCAGCGCTGCCTGGTTTCCTGGTGGGTTTCTCCCACCTCTGCACATCTTAAATCCGTGTATTTTCTGCCTTCCATTTCACTGGGGAATTGGAATAGGATTGGAATAGGATTGCAAGGATTGAAGGACATCTGCTGTGGGGAACTCGGGGTACATCCCTGGGGTTGTTCACAGCCAGGCTGGATGGGGCTGGAGCAGCCTGGGACGGTGGGAGGTGTCCCTGGGACGGTGGGAGGTGTCCCTGGGACAATGGGAGGTGTCCCTGGGACGGTGGGAGGTGTCCCTGGGACAGTGGGAGGTGTCCCTGGGACAGTGGGAGGTGCCCCTGCCATGGCTTTGGATGGGATTTGAGGTCCTTTTCAACCCAAAACATCCAATGATTCTGTACCCACACTGTCATCCCATGAATCATTTCAAGGAACATTTCCCTTCCCTCTCCTTTTACCTGAAAAAACTGAAATCTCACAGTGACCAATTATTTAGATTTTTTTTTTCTCAGTGCCAATGTTTTTCTCTTTGGAGCAGCATCCATTTTCCATAGAAATGTCTTTCCCCTCTCCACACCCATCAGTGCCAGGGGTTATTGAGCTCAGCCAGCCCTGAACTGATCCCTCAGCTCTGGGATGCAGCAGATCCCAGAGCAGCCCCTTCCCTGGGGGATCCCAGCAGGGCAGGGTGTCCCCTCAGCTCTGCTTCCCAGGGGGAGGTGACTGCCAGGGGGAGGATTCCCAGGCAGGGATATTTATATCCCGAGCTGAAACCAGCTCCAAAGGAAGTTTGCAAACATAATGCATGTTTACAGCTCTGGAGTTGGCTTCCAGAAATTCCCCTTGTAGCCATTTCACAGACTGTGGAGTTCACGTGTGAGTGCCTCAATCTGCTGCTGCCACCCCCAGGTTTGTGGCTGTCCCACCCAGGCCAGGCTGGCCCTGTCCCCTCTGTCCCCAGCCGTGGCTCAGCTCCTCACACAGCTGATGTGTTCATGCATTGCTCAGTGGGAAGTGAGCTCCTCACTATTACCTTGGACACTCATTTAGCTGAATTTGATAGTGACAACACATTGACATTGGTAAGGTTAATGACCCAATCCTTTATTCCAGGGAACGAGTGGAACAACATTTAGTACCTTGTTCTGCCGTGTCCCCCAGAGCTGCAGGAGCTGTTCCTTTAATGGCACCCAGGCATCTCTGCCCTTTAAGTAATTGGCACCGTGAAAATATTCTCTAGGTCCTGTCACAATTGATTAGGATTGCATTGAATTGCAAAAAAAGAGAAAAAATTACTTTTATTTTCCTTTCTTGATCTTTTTTAAAATGAGTGAAGGCGAAACTTGATGTCTGTGGATGAGCAGGTTGGCAGCTCTGGGAGTGGGGAGGTGAAGTCCTGGTTCCTGGATGTGGAGCCAGCCCAAAGCTCTGCCCTCACCTCATCCTGACCCACGGATCCACAGGTCCCACAGGAATGAATCCTATTTCTGCTGGCTTTTTTCAGGAAAGCAGAGAGCCAGCAATTCCCAGGGAGCTCTGCCTTTCTGAGCACCCAGTGCAGAGAGGGGATCCCTGCCCATGGCAGAGCTGGATGAACTTTAGGGAATTCTCTTCCTTCCAAAGGGCTGGAAGGTGAAAAACATGTGGGATGAATTCTCTGTTCAGCCCAGGAAAGCACAGCACAGCTCCAAAGTGACACCTGGGAACAGGGAGGTGGCATTTGGTGGCAGTGACCCAGAAGACAAAGCGGTGTTTTCTCCGTGGGACCAGGAGGTGTGAAGCAAAACATCATTTTTTTGTGTGTGTTTGCAGGCAACAACAACAAAAAAATCCTTGACTTTGGATTCGTGTCGTCCTTCTCTCACCTTCCCCCTGATTTTAAATTACCCCTGATTGTACAACAGCTGCTCCCTTCACGCCTGCATATGGCTGCCTCCTCAAATCTGCATTTCTGTCGAGGGGCTGCATACAAATACCCAGCTGAAAGTTTGCTTTCAAAGGTCTGATTAACCAACTTACTGTGGCAGAGAAAAATGAGTATTGACATGACTGGAGGAGCTGCCAGGGAGGGGAAGGGGGATGGAGAGGAATGGTAATGACAAGTGTCAGGCAGGGACACTGCTGAGGACCCGAGATGAAGCAATCCCAGGATCAAACCCCACATCTTCAGACAGCAGCCTGTGTTTCATTTTCATTCTGAAAAAATAAAACCCTCAAAAAATAAAATAAAACCCTCAAAAAATAAAACCCTCNAAAAAAAAAACCCCTAAAAAAAAAAAACCCCAAAAAAAAAAAAAACCCCCAAAGATGTGAAATTCCAAAAAAAAAAAAAAAAAAAAGCATGAGAGGAATGTTTTTGGTTTTTTTTTTAAGGCATGTGAGAAAAATTCCTCCACTTGACATGCTCAGAATGTCTCCTCATCAGGCATTTGCTGCCCAAAATACTCAGCAAAGATTTCCAGCAAAGCTCTGGGTTGGGAGTGTGTAGGATGGCAAGATAAAGGAGTGTCTGCCTGTGAGCTCTCCTTGGTAAAGTTATCTCTCTTTTGATTTTAAACCTTTTAAAAATAACCATATAAAAGCACAGAACTGTCCTCTGATCATCTAAATCTGTTTATAATCTGCTATACAGCTTTTCCTGCTGTCTCTACAGGATGGATTAGCTTTTAGTTTATGGCAGAGGAAAAGGATCCCTGTGCACTTGGGAGATGGAGGCCAAATTCTGAGGCTTAAACCACAGAATTTTGGTGACTTCCCTTGTGCCCACAGGCTGCTAATTAACTTCTCAACGCCTTGACCTCTAATGAGACAAGGCATTTTCATTATATTGTTGTTCTATTTTGTTCTCCCCAGCTCAAACCCTTCTCCTGAGCTGCTCAGGTGGTGCTGGCCGAGCGATGTCACCTCTGCAGGGGACAGGAACTGGGCAGGTGTTGGGGAAGATGGAACAGGACAGGCTTAAAATTATACCTGGCAAGGGGATTGTGATAATGTGGAATCTGTGAGCAAGGCAGAAATGAAAGCCAGCTTTGACATCTAAGAAGTCAAAAGCTAATTAATGAATTACTAAACAACAATAGCTCGGCCAACCACAGGAGAATCCCCCAGGATTAAATTAAATCCCCCTAAGAAACTAAAAGGAGTGCTGGGAAGTCTGAAGGTTGGAAGAGGCCCTGCCAACGTGGCATGGAAGGAGAAAGAATTTTTGGAAGTAGATTTTAAGGTTCAAAACATAACAAACATGGTGATGTACCAACCCCTATAGGCTGTATGTAAATTGTATAGGATTTTGTGTCTGATTGGTCACTGTGAATCAGAATATTCAGGATGGGCAAAGATATATTGGATTGTAACAAGATTTTAGCTCTCTCTTGCTTCTGCTCTTCCTCTTGCTTTCTCTCTGACTCTGTCTTTCTCTGGGTTTTACTCCTGGCTGTGGCTCACAGCTTGAGTGAGCCCCCCTTTGCCCACAACCCTTGCAACAAACTGTATGTTCCAAGAGTTGCTCTGGATTTTAGAGATCCCTTGTTACCGCCCTCAACCCACACCCTGATGTCTTTCCTACAAACTGGAGCCCAACGTAGAAGACCCCACACCCCGACTTTCCTACAGGCAGAGGGACAGGAATTGGGCAGGGAAGAGGAATTGGGCAGAGGGACAGGAATTGGGCAGGGAACGCCTCTGCCACCAAGCCCTGGTGCCACCCGTAGCGATGGATTTGCACGAGTTGGGTCATTCTGTGCACCAGCCAAACTCCTTGGAATCTTATCAGAACACCTGGAGTTTCGTTATTCGAACCCTCAGGAATTCACCAAGGCCACTGAGGCAAAAGCAGGACTAAAATAAGAACGAAAAACCTAACAAAGTGACCATCAGGAATGCAAACCGAGATACAAGTGAGCTCAGCATGATGATGGACTTTGACCAATTAAGTGCCTTAAGAGGTGAGTACCAACCTCGTAAAGAAAGCAGAAAATCCAATCAAATAATGTGTGATTTTGTGAATATGCATCCTAGAATCTATCACTGTTACCTATTGTAAACAATAAAGTAACTTCTACATAACCACCTTGGTTTCCTGTACAAGAGTCCATTTCTCCTCCAGCCACCCCTGAGCATTCCCAGCCCGGGCAGAGGCAGTGCAAGGGCAGGGCGATGCAGAACACATTCATTCACTTGCTCCCCCCTCACCCCCCGGCTCTCCACCTCCGCTCCCCAGCTGAGCCTCGCCGGAACAGCCTCTAGATTTGTCTGCTGCTTCCCTGAACACCCATTATGATGTGGAATAATGATGCGGGCACCTCGAGCTCGGAGGGGCTCGGCTGGTCGCCGGCGGCGGGGGGTGATAAATGCGGCGTGAGATGCCTTTTCCACAGCCAACTGCAAATTGCCTCGGCAGCGCTGCCCACAAAGGGGGCCTGCCGAGAGAATTTATCTCCCATTGTCGGCCCCGACGAGGCAGCGGGAGAGGAGCCGTGGTCCCGTTTTTAAAGAGTCACATTTGATCTCGCTCGGGCTCCCGAGTCCGGAGTATTTTAAAGGACTTTGTGGTTGGAAAACGCGGAGCCGGGGACGCGGCGCGGATAAAGGGATTTATTTTTAACCGCAGCCAGGGTTCATGACCACGGGAGCATTTCAATTTGAAGCCGCTCGGTTTGAATAATATATTTCGGCAAAGCGAGTGGTTATGTCATCTAATAACTCCTGGATGGGAGGAGAGCTGGGGGCTGGCGTGGGGGAGAGGGGCGGGCAGGGAGGAATCGCCCTCCCAGGAATTCCCAGCACTTCCCAAAGCAGCAGCAGGAGGAGGGGAGCAGAGATTCGGAAGGGTTTTGCCTGCTCAGGAGCTCACACTGCTCGGTTCAGGCCTCAGAGAGCAGCGGGATGGACATTCCAGGGAGTGCAGGGATGGATTTGTCCCCTCAGCTGAGGGGAAAGGGATCAGGGGTTTGGGTGATGGACTGAGGGTGGCACAGCCACAGCACCCACAGCCCCTCCTCAGGGCTCCTCCGGCCTCTCAGACCTTTGTGTCCGGCACTGGCTGCTCCCGTTTGCTCTGTGCCTCCCTCGGAACGGCAGCGAATGAATCCCGAGTGGGAATTCGGGGTGGGTTTGGCAGAGCAGCCCTTCCCACCATCCCAGGGCATGGCCTGCAGTGTTCCCTGCCCATCTGAGCTGGATCCCGGCATCTCTGGGGCTGTTTCCAGCGATAAATGCTCGGCTGCCTTTAATTGTACCCTTCATTAGCATCCCGCGGTGATTATTTGCGTTACAGTGATCGTCCCCATCCTCCTCTCGGGATCTGCGGGCGGAGCAGCCCCAGGGGCGAGGTGGGAGCTGGAAACGGGGGCTGGGAGCGGGGAGAATCCCCTGGGAATGCTGCTGGGGGTCGGGAGAAGGCAAAGCTCGGCCGCCAGCACCCTCGGGCAGCTGTGGGCTGGGGGATCTCCCGTGGAAATGCGTTTGGGCCGCGCTGCCTCCCCTCCCAAATCGGGTTAGCGCGATCAGCCGGAGCGCACCGGGGCTGCCGGGGAATTATTCCGGAATTAGGAGTGTGCAAATGCGAGCAGATTAACTCTCCTTGCCTCAGTGTCCCCCCCTTTGTGAGAGAACCTCCAGTCAATGCTGCTGTGAAGGGAGGCTTAATTTATTTATGTCACGCCTAATTAGCGGCGCGCGATCCCGGCCTCAGAAAGGGGATTATTAGCAACAATAATATTGTTATTCCAGCGCTGTTGATTTTAGCTGAACTCTTATCAATAGGTGATAAGTACCTATAAATCAAGGAGGGATTAGCAGCACCCCAGGGCAGCGGGAACCGCGCGGGGAGGTGGGAGCAGATCCCACCCAGCCCGGGTTGAACGCGCTCCATCCTCTAAGCAAAGAGTTATTAGGGAAAAATACCAACCAACCTCCACTGCAGATCCATTTCCCCACAGCTCAGCTCAAAGCACATCCACCAATTTGCAATTCCAAGATGAATCTGAGGGATTAGAACCTATTTTTCTGTGCTGAGAGAAGGGAAAATAAATATAAGTTCGCGGGTTGTTTTTCAAATGGCCTTTTAAATCAAAGGGTTATTTATTCACCGTTTCTTTCCCAAGCACAGAAATAAAGAAGTCTTCACTCCTCTTCTTCATCTAAGATATCTTCATATCTTTTCCCATGAAAATAATTCATGTCACTGAGAGGAAAAAAAAACTCTTCTGTGAATCACTGATGAGTCTTTGATGCTTAATGTGCTGTCCAGCACGAGTTCCCTCGGAACGCACTTTAACAAGAAGATCTGATTTTTCTTCCTGCCATCATTAAAGTTTCCCCTTCAAATTTCACTTAACAAGCAAATGAATGTTCTCCCAGCATAATTATAATTCCTTCCTTTAAAAAAAAAAAATTAAAAAAAATTTTCATGTAGGAAAAAGCTTCACCCGTGCTGTGTTTTCCCCTCGGGAGGGACCCAGCCATGCTGGGATTTATCTGCAGTTTGGGCTGGAGTGGGGTTTAAAACACAAATCTGACGGGATTCCCTGGGAGAACACACCAAAACCCTTCCTGCAGGGCTTTCCTGGCTGATTTGGGGTAGAAAAGCCCGTCCTGCTGAGTCAGTTTTCCCTGCAGGATTCCAGTGGGTGCCAGTCCGAGCACAGGGGGGGTTCTGGCACGGCTGATCCTCGCTCAAACCTCTCTGCTCACTCCTGAGCACCAAAACCCCCTCGTTATTAATGTGTTTTATCCTGTTTTATTACTCTGGCAGTAATTGCTTTGTGGGTTAAAAGTGTTCCCGAGTTTCCCCTCCAGGAGCAGGGCCGGGACCCGGAGTTGTGGCTGCATTTCCCTGATTGTTCTCCCTTTCCTTGCTCCTTCTCACCTTCGGGGTTTAATCCCCTGATTTCTGCCCTGGGCTGCCGAATCCTTTCCCTTGGGAATAACGGGCATCTATCCCTGACACCTGGAGCGGCAGAATGTGGAGAACTGGAGGAGTTTTGGAATCAAGGCCTGGGTGTGTCACGGGCTGTGAAATTTTAATCTGCCAGCAGCTCCCGGCCTCAGAGCAATTACAGACAGCGAAATGAGGGGAAGTGCCCCAAATTTCTGGGCACTTCTGGGAAATGCTACGCTCAGGTCTGGATCCCTGGAATGTCCAAGGTCAGGCTGGGAGCAGCCTGGGACAGTGGGAGGTGTCCCTGCTATGACACCAGAGGGGATTTAGGGTCCCTTCCCACCCAAACCACCCCAGGATTCTCTGAAGATGACATCCCTGCCTCTTGCTGTCTGCAGAGTTCTTAAACAAACACCCTGCAACGCAAACAACAATAAAATACCCAGTGCAAACCTCGGTGCCTGAGAGAGAACAAACAATTAGCCAGATAATGGAACACACAAACAGCAACTGCCTTAAAAGCAGCAAGAAATACTCGGGGAACAAGGCACTGGTAGAGTTCTCCTCCCCCTCTGGATTTGTCTGGGGATGCTCAAAGCCTCCTCTTGAGGAAGGAAAAAAAAAAAAAAAAGCCCTCTCATTTCTGCTCTATTTGTATGCTACAGTAGCAGTTTGGAGAAATTAAAAATAATTGATACGTTCGCCAAAGCACGAGCAGGAACTATTTCATATTTTTAAAAGCTTTGCAAATATCCAGGAAAAAAATAAAAAAAGAAAAATAAAAAGTGCTGTGCCTGCATAAAGCCAGAGCTGAGCTCTGCTCAGAATGATGGAATGGAGCCCCTTTTTTTTATGGGAATATCTGAGTGTAACAAACCCACAGATGGAGGAAATGTGGAAAAGCCGAGGAATCCCTGGGGTTGGGCATTTTTTGCTGGGCTGGGGAAAGGGTTTCCCTTCAGTCCCAGAGGGGCTGGAGAGAGCTCCTGGCTGTGCCCCATCCTGCTGAGTTTGGGGTTATCCTGCCCTGAGATCAGCAGGAATTTGGGAAAAGCCTGGATGCTGTGCACACATCCAATGGAACAGACCAAACCTGGGAGCAGAGCCTGCCCTGGCAGCAGGTTTTCCATGGGATTTTTGATGGATAACCCCACAGCAGAGCCCAGGAGCTGCAGAGCAAGGAGGAACCACAGGAGAGGACCCCAAAGGAGGCTCCTCCCTGAGGTAAAAGGGAACAGAGCACAGAAAATGGTATTAAGGATGAACAAATGGCTCCATTATTTCACCAAATTAAATGCACTTTTCCGAGTGGGAAGGCAAAAGTCAGTCATTATCTGTCTGTAATACATGGCAGCAGATAATAAAGAGGGTTTATGATCTCTGAAAGCAAATCAGGGGATATTTAAACAACACGTCTCTCTCTGCAGGAGCGATAATTACAAAACCAGGTCAAAACGCGGAACAGTCCAACCCTGCCCCGAGCCCAGGCTGCTGGAACGAGCTGCAATCTCCTGCATTCCCTGTCGGATCCATGCAGGATGCAGCTGCTCTCATCCTTGCTCTTCATCGGGGCTCGCAAACCCTTGGGGTGTGTGGGTGCTGTCAGCCCCAGCCCTGCCCAGAGCAGCTCCTCCCTCTGCCAGCCCCACCCCTGCCAGCAATTCCAGCCTGGAAACTGGGATTTCTGTGCCTCGTGCAGCTGAACAGCCCCTGCTCCCAGCAGAGATCTGGAGTCCAGCACAGCCCCATCCCAGCAGGAGATGAATTCTCCTGCTCTTCACAGACCTTCCTCCCTGTGCCCATCCTGCTCTCTTTGTCTCTATTGAAGTTTTAATTCAAACCCACGTTTTCCTTAAATAACACAGATTTAACTCAGTTTGGGCTGAGTGTTTTGCTCACCTGGGATAACTCCCCTGGCTCCAGGGCAGCTCTGAAGAGCCCTGGTGTTGGGGAAGGTGAAACAGGAAATCCTTATAATGATGTTTGGCAAAAAGATTGTGAGGATATGAAACCTGTAAGTGAGGTAGAAATGAGAGGCAGCTTCGATATCCAAGGTGCCAAAGGCAGTGACTGAATGACTGGGGCAGACAATGGTTTATCCAGCTGAAGGAGAATCTGCTCTGATTGAACAAAACCCCCAGAAACTAAAGGGGTGCCAAAGGTCCAAAGGTCAGAGGGAAGAAAAAAGAGTTTAGGAAGTGGATTTTAGGGTTTAAAGTGGAACACAATATGGTAATGTAGTAACTCTTACGGGCTGTATGTAAATTCTATAGGATTTGTGTCTTGTGCTGGTCGGTTACTGTAAATCAGAATATTCAACACAGAAAAAGATATAAAGTATTGTAACAAGAATTTAACTCTCTTGCTCTCTTTTCTCTCTCTGGGTCATGATTTAAGCTGTGGCACCTTGAGCAATCCCCCTTTGTTACCCCACCCCATGTAATAACCTGCATGTTCTCAGAGCTGTCCTGGACTCCAGAGATCCCTCATTCCCATCCCGGCACACCCCATTAAATACCCCACACCCTGGAGCTGCTGGGATGTTGTTGAGATGTGCCCCAAAGCTGCTCCCTCTCAGCTCAGAGGGATTTTGGCCCAGTCCTGGCAGGAATGTCAGCAGGGAGTGCAGCCAGTGGCTAAGCTGAATATTCACCAGTGACAGATTTCACCTGGGTTTGACAGAATGAGGGAATTAAGTCCTAAATCCTCCGGTTATCTTTCACAAAGTTACCTGCAGCCCATCCTGGGCTGATTTAATGACTTTTCTGGGACAGGGACAGCTGCCAGGGGGGAGCAGCCACATCAATCCCTGCTGGAAGCACAGGTAATGACCAGTCCTTGGGAGCAGCAGCCACAGCCCGAGCCGAGCTGGATTTCACATCCAGGACACCTCTGTGTGATCTCCCTGGCACAGAATTATCCAGCATTCAGCAAAAACACTCCTGGTTTCCTGCTGCTTTAGCCCAGCACAGAATTTTGCTGATAAAAACAAAGGATGAGCTGCTCCCCCAGCCTTTCCTCCTGTCTAATCCTCTGTGACCCACAGGATGAAAATTGAACTGATTAAAGCTCCAGCAAACAGAGCCTGGGAATCCTGGCGGCTCTTGTCCTGAGGGGAGACTGGAACAGCCTAAAAGGTCTTTTCCCTGCTCTGATTTCAGGGATTTTTATGATTCACTTTGCTGTGGGAATAGAAAGGAAAAGGCAAAGCACCTGGACAAGTTGTTCCAGGGCCTGGGTACCAAAGGGAAGGAGAATGTCAGAGCAGATGAAAACGGGGTCGCTGTGACTGCAGGAGAGCAGCTGAGAGATCAGAGCCTGGACAGGACCCTGGGGGTGGGAGAGGGCAGGAAAATCTCCTTTTCCTCCTCAGGGAGATCCTGGGCTGCTTTTCCTTTGGCCAAAACAAGGGGAAATCCCCTCATGCTCCAGCTTTACGTGTTGTGTCCCTTCCCAGAGATTTTTCCCTCACAAATCACCCAAAACCCCCCCAGTCCTGGGGTGTGTCACCCCCAGGGACAGCTGGGGCTGGGGTTCCATGGAAGGACACTCCAGCAGCAGATGGAATTGTGGCATTTATGGAATTCTGTGCAATGAATCACCCTCCTGGTGGTGGAGCTGCATCCTCGGGGGGCTGCAGAGCGGCCTCTAAAGCATCACCCCCTGCCTCAGCTCTGCTCCAGGGCAGCTCAGGATGGGTCTGCAGCCAAAAAACCCCAGCTTGGGGCTGGGAGAAGGTCCTGAGCACCCCCAGGAGCAGCTCAGATCCCTGGAATTGATGGAACTCCTCGCCCCTGGTCCGGGGAATTGCAGCAGCCAGCGGGGGATAACGAGCTGTGCTTGTGCTGCTCGTTGGTTCCTCTCACTTTTATGGCCCCTGACACCCAGAGCTTGTGCTTGGGCAGCAAAACATCCCTGGGAGAGGCATTTGGGATGTCCTGCAAGGGAGAAATTCCCAGTGGAGCTGTTTCCAGCCTGAAATTGCCAGGTGGGAGCCTCTGGGAGGTACCAGTGCCACAGGGGCACGTTCCATGAGGGACAGGGGATTTAACTGGAGGGAAAGGAAAAAGGGGAGTTCAGAGGCTTTGGGGAGAGTGGGGATTGTTCCCAGGAAAAGCAGAGCCTGGAGGCCTGGCAGTGCCACCTGGGCACTCAGAATCACCCCAAAAAGAGACACAGCAAAGCAAAGCTGGGCTGCAGCTGGTGTGAAACCCCCAGCAAACCCCTGCTGTCAGCAGCCAGCCCAGAGAACCCTGCTCTCCTCAGGACAAGAGGCTTTCCCTGCACGGATTTTTTCCTGCTGCCCTTTTATCAGCTCGGGCCAGATTGAAGAATCCAGTGAGAAACTGTATCTGCCTAGAAAATTCCTGAATATCCTGGAAGCTGAATATCTAGCTTTTAATGATCCCAGTGGGTTGCTGGGTCTCAGCCACGGCAGGTGCCACTTTCTCCATTAAACAGTGTCATTTACTGGGACTCACTCTGTGCCTCTTATCAGGTACGTGCACACTGGGACCTGATTTTTGAAGCCTGTTCCTCTAAAAGTGCCTTTTAATGGATTTCCAGGGTGGGGAGGCAGGAGGGCAGTGACCACTGGAGGTTCCTCAGTGCAGCCCTGGCTGCACCTCTGAAAATCTGGAGATGGTGCCTTGGGATGTGCAGCGTGGTGCCAGGCCAGGAGCTGGGCTGAAACCCTCAGGAACAGCAGCCTGGGCTTGGGAGGGATCCAGGAATCCTTGGAATTGTTGGGGTGTGTGAATGGGAATCAACTCCAGCCTGATCCCAAGAATTATTGGGGTGTGTGAATGGGAACTAACTCCAGCTGATCCCAGCTCCATCCCAGAGGGTTTCCCACTGCAGCCTGTGGGATTTGGGACTTTTTATTGGGGTGTGTGAATGGGAATTAACTCCAGCCTGTACCCAAGAATTATTGGGGTGTATGAATGGGAGTCAACTCCAGCCTGATCCCAGCTCCATCCCAGTGGGGTTCCCACTGCAGCCTGTGGGATTTGGAACTTCTTATTGGGGTGTGTGAAGATAAATTAACTCCAGCCTGGTCCCTGGAATTGCTGGGGTTTGTGAAAGGGAATCAACTCCAGCCTGATCCCTGGAATTATTGGGGTGTATGAATGGGAATCAACTCCAGCCTGATCCCTGGAATTATTGGGGTGTATGAATGGGAATCAACTCCAGCCTGATCCCTGGAATTATTGGGGTGTGTGAATGGGAACTAACTCCAGCCTGATCCCTGGAATTATTGGGGTGTGTGAATGGGAATCAGCCCCAGCCTGATCCCAGCTCCATCCCAGCAGGTTTCCCACTGCATCCTGTAGGATTTGGGACTTATTATTGGGGTGTGTGAATGGAAATTAACTCCAGCCTGGTCCCTGGAATTGCTGGGGTTTGTGAAAGGGAATAAACTCCAGCCTGATCCCAGCTCCATCCCAGTGGGTTTCCCACTGCAGCCTGTGGGATTTGGAACTTCTTATTGGGGTGTGTGAATGGGAATCAACTCCAGCCTGATCCCAAGAATTATTGGGGTGTGTGAATGGGAATTAACCCCAGCCTTATCCCAGCTCCATCCCAGCAGGTTTCCCACTGCATCCTGTGGGATTTGGGACCCCAAAGTTGCAGGGCAGGAGTTTTCAGGGGCACAGAGGACAGGGAAGGGCCGTGCACCCACCCCTGGCACAGCTCAGGCCCAGAGATCCATCCAGCAGATGAAAAAGGAGCATCCACACTCACAGGGCTTTGCTGCAACCTCATATTTCCTCGGGTGTCTCTGCAGTTAATTAGTTATCCCCTTCTTCCAGTTAATTAGCTCAAAGAAAAACAGCCCTTTGTGCTCAGCCTTATAAATTACAGTCTTTGCCTGTCTTATATGTTAGGAGAGATGACACTTTTCTGCATTTCCTTAGCAAGGTCACATTTACAATTCCTGAAGGTTTGGGAGGAATCTCAGCCAGGACGTGGGGAAGGTTTCAAAGTTTCCGTGGTGCCTTTAAAAAAATTATCAGAGGCACTGGGAGGGAAAATTGTGAGGATCAAAGCAAAGGGACTCTATTAAAAAAGACTAACTAATGAAAAGTTACTGAGAAAATGCACAAGTGTGGCAGAAGGGACTTCAGATGTTGGTGAGATCCTGTCTGGAGGAGCTGGGGAGGGTCCAGGGAGCAGCTGGAGGGTGACAAGGGGCTGCAGTCGTGGGTGAGGTTTGCAAGAGGTTGGAAAGGCTCAGACCTGTTCAGATAAAAAGGGGTTTGGCCCCTTTACCACGCTGGATCAGCTGCACCAAATCTCCTGGAAGGGCTGGAAGGGCTGGGAGCATCCTGGGACAGTGGGAGGTGTCCCTGCCATGGAAAGAGGTCGGAAAGAGATTGTTTTTAAGGTCTCTTCTCACCCAGACAGATTTGTCACCTCTTTGAACCTTCCAAGCTCATTTTGGGCACTGATTTCCTTCAGGGCATTGAGTGCATTCCTTCATCCACCACAGGAGGTTGGCATGGAGCCCTAAAATCCGAAATTTGGGGTTGTGTTTCCAGTCCTCAGCCCCAAACCTCGCAGGGGGAGAGAGCAGAGCCTCAGATCCCGTCCCTGCTGACACCTCCCCCTGCTCTGGGGTTCACTGGGAGCAGGTTCTGCCCAGGAGGGGCTCAGCAGGGCTCTGAGGTGTCTCACTGATGGATGGGCACAGCAAAAGTGGGAGAATATCAAAAGGGAATTTGGATAACACGAAGGGAGGCGTTTTCAGTGCCACAAGGAATTCTGTAATGACTCCAGCTCAGCCACTCCACTCAGGCTTTGCAAGGCTGGGTAATAAATGACACATCACTCACAGCCCTCAGTGGGAGCAGGGCAGTGCTTGAAAGCCGTGTCCTTGGGATATTGTCCTCATCCAAGGAGTGCAAAACCAAATCACCCTGAAGTGCTTTTATCAGCCTCTCTGGCCTCTGTGCTGCACACCCAGTTACCAGGAGGAGAGAACAGGCTGAGCTGAGCTCAAGCTCGGCCATGGAAAATCCAGGGAGCAGCTGATCCCAACTTGGAGCCTGGTGCAGCTCCGGCCACCCCAACCCCAGGCACCAGCATTCAGTGTTAGAGGTGTTGGATCAGAGAGGGAGGGGAGGAAAACAGACTCCAAAACAACCCATCCCTTTTAAAAAAATGTGGAAAACTGAGAGAGGCTCCAAAACCAACCCAGAGCTGAAAGATGTTGGGGTGTGGAGCAAGTGGCTGGTTTAACTCGGGCTGCAGGAGCCTCCAGAGCTGACTTTGGTGAGGGACTGAGCCCCCCAAGCACAGCCTGGATCTCCTCCAGCCCTTTCCAGCCTCCAGCACTGCCCTCAACCCTCGGTGTTTGGGGAGAAAATGCCTCAAAACCCCCTCACTGTCCTGCAGGGACTTCTCCTTGCCCACCTTGGACTGAGAGCTGGGCACTGACCCCTGGCTGGGGTTTGGTTCTGGCCTGGCAGCAGCTCCAGGGGGGGTTTGAGGCTGCAGCCTCACCCTTCATCATCCTCCAGCTCCTCTCCCCATCTGCTGGGGCTTTTTTTGGGGGGCTCCTGGCGGGGCTGGGGCAGAGCAGGGCCCCCCCTGGGACACGGGGACTCGGTGCCAGTCACTGCACACCCAAACATCACCCCGGGGTGGTTTTTTTTGGGTTTGAGCCGGAGCTCCAGGATCCACAGGGCTCCACGGTGCTAATTACAGCCTGTCTGAAATGCTAACGAACCCCAGCGCTGCAGCAGAGAGCTGTGCCACTGCTCCCGGCCAGGTTTGGGGACAAAAAGGTTCAATCATGACAAAACCAGGGGGGGGTTTGGGGTTACTGATCGAGGTTTTGGGTTTAATGCAAGGAGATGGTTACAAGGTGTATTTTAAGCATCTATTTATTAAAGCTGAATTGTGCTGGAACTTCTGTTCCAAAGCACACCTGACAGCTAAATGAATAGCAAATTATTTCACAGCAATCTGTGCTATTTTCTGTTGTTCCTGCACCGCCAAGCCCCGCACGTAAAATAATCCTCAGCCTCCTATTTAATACAATAAACTTTGTCAGATGTTGTTATTATTTTATCTGAATGCCACATCCCGGGGTAAAATATGCATAAAAAGCCTCGTTGACTCCTCGAGTCGGGTGGAAACGGGAGGAGCGAGGGGAAAGCTGAGCAAGGTGGCTTTTATTTAATCTGCCTCCATCAGGAGCTAATGACAGCCATTAAAAACCGCTGGCAAACCCACAGAAACAGCTTTATTCCTGTTCACCAGGGGCCCTGGCAGTCCAGGGTGGGGATGGCAGGGTGTGTTATCCATGAAATAACTCCGTGGTCATGGATTTACAGCTGAGCATCCTCAGCTGGGGGAGAAAGAGTGAATAAATCCCAGAATTGGGCTGGAAGGACCCTAAAGATCATCTCCTTCCACCTCCCAGTGCATGAAGGATCATGAGAATTGTTAACAGGGGGTGGGAAATATCCTCAGCAGGGCTGGGAAGAGAATCCAGGAGCATCCAGAACCCCCCTGGCTCTGCTCCCATGGTCAGCTGAGGCAGGGGAAGTCCCCTCAGGGCCTCTCTGGGTGAGTGATGATCTGAAAAAAACCCCAGAGATTTCCTGGGGGTTCAGCCCAGATCAGGCTGGAGCAGCTCAGTCTCCTTCAGCCAAAAAAAAAACCCCAAAACCCCCAAAAAAAACCCAAAAAGAAAAAAAAAACCCACCAAAAAAACAAACAAAAAAGGGGGGAAAAAAAAGANTTTATTTTTATTTTTATTTTTATTCCCTGAATTAACAGGCTGCATTTGAAATGCCTGAAAGATGAATTCCAGGGGACAAATCACACTGTCTGTGTGTGCTGACACTCCCTACCCAAGGTGCTGCTCTCCATGGAGGAGAAAAAAAACCAAATTACAGGCTGGGAACAAGAGCTGTATTTGCTGTG
>VWYE01011486.1:0-12003 GCA_013398995.1 Alaudala cheleensis
TCTTTTCTGAGACAGCTTTATCAGTTTCCTTTCACTTTTCACAGATATTTTAGGGGAAGGAGCTGGAGAGGGGAAATTGAGCAATCGAGAATGGTTTGGGTGGGAAGTGTCATCCCATTCCTCTTCTTGACATGGTTCAGGGACCTTCCATTATCACAGGTTGCTCCAAGCTCCGTCCAACCTGGCCTTGGACACTGCCAGGGATGTGGGTCAGCTGGTGCCACTGCCTGACCACCCTCACACAGAGGAATTTCTTACCTGTATCCCATCTAGCCCTACTTTGTTTCAGTTTGAACCATTCCAAAGATAAATAGCCTGGTGTGCTCAAGGTTAATAGCCCTTGAAGGACTCATTCCCTTGAAGGTCTTCAAGAGGAGAAGAAAAACTAAACAAGAGCACTTAACAGAGAGCTCCCACCAACCCTATCCCCTCCCCAAAGCTCTGGAATAATGCACTTGCCTGTTTGTGGGGTGGTGGGTTTGCAGAACAGACCGTGGAGCTGCCGAGGTGATGTGGCTTCTGGAGAGCAGCAGGAATGGGGAGAAGTCCTCTGGTTCTCTGCCAAAGGTGTGGAAGTGTTTGTTACGTACAGGAGGCGTGAGTCTTACGGGAAGCTCACACCTCCACAAATCCAGAGCAAAGAGTGAATTGCTTTCTCTTACCTTGCTGACAGTAGGCTCTCTGAAGCACCACCTGTGCAGGGGCAGTGTTAGACCTGATCCCTGCTGGAGGGTCCCTGGCTGTTCACACCAGAGTTATTATTGCCCAGTTATTCCCAGCTGGAGCAATTTTACATCCTCATCCCCAGTGTTCCCTTTCCTCAAAATGGCTGTTGCTTGTGTAACACTTCCTTGACCAGAGTCTGTTATAGGGGCTGTGGATAACTTGAAATTCTATGGAGTTAGGAGATGTAAGCCCATCCCTGGAAGTATCTCAGACCAGGCTGGACAGGAAGGTGTCCCTGCCCCTGGCAGCAGGTGGGACTGGATGGGCTTTAAGTCTCTTCAGGTCAAACAATTTCATCATTCTGTGCTTCAACTTTATAGAGCCAGAAAATGCTGCTCCTCTTTTACAGATGGAGAAATGGACTCAGGAGGGGATATTGGCATGAAATTCTTCCCTGTGAAGTGGGGTGAGGCTCTGGCACAGGGTGCCCAGAGAAGCTGTGGCTGCCCTATCCCTGGGTGTCCAAGGTTGGACAGGGCTTGGAGCAATCTGGTATAATGGAGTGTGTCCCTGCCCATGGCATGAGGTAGGAATGGATTAGCCTTCAGGTGCCTTCCAACCTGAGCCATTCCATGTTTCCAGGAAGCATTGCCATGTTTGTTTGACAGCAAAAGTCATCCATGTGAAGATTCCAGGAGGCAAGTGCACGTTTTTACCTGAATACTTCACTTTTATTAGTCTCTCTTAGAATACTGTACAAAGGAGTAATAAAAATATTCACACTTTATTTTAGAAAGTTCTCTACATGAGACTCCTGTATCCACAGCAGAAAGAAGGCTATGGGAAAAAAAACCCTAAAACTTTGTACAGATCATTCCTTTAAAAAACCCTCCCAAGTATTTCAGCTGATTTAACTGATCCAAGGAGGGCATGGACACACCAACACTCGCATGCTTAAAAGATATTCTAGGCAATGATAAAGCAATATAAGTCACAAGGAGGAATATTAATGTGTTAACCCACTGCTGTCCCCTCTTTGAGGGCCAGTACCGAGCTTCTAAAAACAACCTAAAATTGAACAGTGATTCAAACATAAAAGTACTCAAGAATAAATAGCCCTCCATTTAGTTTATTCTAGAGGCTGTTTCTTCCAAAGGTTTGGACTCCTTGCCAGCCTGGTAGCTCTGTGACACGACTCCCAGGTCAGGATCCCTGATTCAGGAGCATCAGGCTGGGAGGACTTGCTGGTTTTCTGAGTGTCCTGGAGCAGGGGCTGCCGTACCCCGTGGAAACGTGCGTGGTGCTGACAGTGGCTGAGGAGGCTTTGCCAAGGACAAGATGGGACAGGCTGCTGTCAGTTCCTGAGAAGGCTTCCAGCCTTTCAAAAGCTTTTCTCTTTCATTGCAGAACAAAACAGAAGAGCTTCCAATACCTTCTTCCCAAGAACTGTTTCTCCATCACGGGAGATTTGATCTCTCCATGTAGGAACTTTTCCAGGTCATTATACAGGAGAAGTGTGAGAGAAAATCTGTCAAGTGTGATGTGATCAGAATCTCATTTAAAATCATTAATAATCAGTTATCTCCTCCATGCAGGCAGCTGGGGAAAATTCCACTCTCACAGAAGGAGCTCTGCTCACGTTTTGTTTCTCCTCCCACAATGTGGCTTCAGCCCTGATCTGTCCCCTGCCAGGACACATCTGACCACCCCTCACCCTGCTCATGCTGTCCTTTCACTTCAGACTGCCTCAGGTACACCCAAGAATGGTGGTTTAATTCCAATTAACTTCCTGCTTTTTATTTTTGATTGATCCTGACACCTACCCTTAAGTTGGGATCTTAAGGGATGCTACCCAATGTGTAATTGTTCAAATACTTATTCATCATATATAGATACTTAACTCACCACGACTGAACATGAAATCTTTCTTCAACTTGCTTCTTTCCATATTTCTTGTTTCCATTTATGTTTCCCTTGATTGGATAACTGAGTCCAAATTAATTTCAGTTATTCCATGGAAAATTGCCACACCTGTGTTGTAATGAGTGTCATGTGACTCATTGGCTGTTTTGATCACTTGTGGGAAGGAGAGAAATCAAACAATATTTACTTTTGTTGCTAGGCAGAGTCTTAATTACAAGTTTGTGGGTTTAGACTTTAGAACCTGCTTGTCTGAGAAGTTTATAATCCTGCTCTGCATCCCAATTGATCTTTAATTTAATGAAACAGGGTCAGATGTCCATAGTGTCAGTGACCACACAAGTGTTCAAATGCACAGCTGTGTTAATGCCTTCAAGGAGACTCTGGGAATTGCTGCATCTCGTTAAAAAAAGCCAATCCTTTCAACTGATAATTATTCAAAATTTACAAATCTGTGATGTGCATATGCTTAGAAATACCCAGCATATGTCTGTCTGTGAGGAATCGTGTTTGAAAGCATCTAGAGGCTGTTTCTGTTGCAAAAAAAAAGACTTTTTTTCCCATGTTTTCTATGACAATAATTAGTTTTCTTTCATTTCCCCTGGAGATGGAAGTGGTGTCTGGACAGACACTCAGGTCTGTTCAGCACCACAATCAGCATTTCAGGCCCAGCCTCAGCCACCCTGCCAGGACCTGCCCCTCCTTGGAGCAGGAATACTGCTCATGTCCATGTCATTTCCCAGCTGATTGATGAAATATCTCTATTTTTATCACAATTATCATTGTCTAGTAGCTTAAAGAGCCAGTTAGGGTAGGGAGTACCTCAGCTAAAGCAGCAGCTCTTCTATCCTAGGTTTGAAGGTTTAAACTGCCCATCAAGGAAATTGCATATCTGTCAATACCCTGGGGTCTCCAGCCAGACTCTCTTCTCCTTCTACCTGCTTGAAAACTTCCTTTTCACCTGGATTTCCACTTTTCAAACACATTAGGAAATGATTCTCCCTGCATTCCAGCAGCCCTCTGAGGTACACACCATATTTTCCCTTCCCTGTAGCAATCCCATAGGAAGTCTGAGAGAAAAGTGAAGCAACTTGCCTAAAATTATGCATGGAGTAGTAACAAGTCTGAAATTCCCCCTTCCCTGTCCTATGCTCAGACCATCCAAAACCTCAACACTCTCCACCATGGCCTCTAAAGCTGGATTTGCCACTACAGGGACAAAAAAAAAGTAGATTTAAAAGATTTATACCATTGTCAAAATAGTGAGACAATATAAGCACTAAGATAACAAAAATACAGGTTTTTGTGGGGTTACAGGGGAAGAGTGAGGGAAAACCCATTCCATCTGGGACACAACCCAAAGGAAAATCCAGTCACTCTGAGTTTCAGTAAAACAGTAAAAGCTGTCTCAGCCAGGAAACCTAAGCCTGCTTTATTTAGGTGGTAATTTTAGAGGAAAATGGCTTGATTTTGTTCCTCTGTGAAATGATCAATTATCAGTGACCAATTGACTCCTTCTGCTGGTGCTGCTGCTCACACAGCCCATAGGCATGGAGCTGAGGGACAGATTTCCAGGTAAGCCAGAAATCCAACCCTTGAGTCCATGGAGAACTGGCAAATCCCAGCCACATGCACTTAAGCAACCAAGGAGCTGAAGTGAGGAGAAAAATTCCAAGTTAAGGATGGCTGCATGCTTGATTAGAGCAATCAGCCCTCCTCTTGTACCTGCCCATTGTCACCTCTCCCACACCTGTCCATGTCCATGTTCCAAGGAGCTCCATGGCATTTGTTGTCAGTCATTAAATCACCAGTCCCAGCCCTTGATCCAAATGCCCACTGAACCCCTGTGCACTTAAAAACAGCAGTTTGGGGTGGGGAGAGGAGTTACCTGGGTGGATTTGAGTATAACAAAATAACAAGCATGATTTAGGATCTATCCACCTTTTCCCTGGACCACATGGATGGTGCTGTAGGAAACCAAAAGCTTTGTCAAACTGCAGGTCATTTCTTCCTGCGCTGTTCTTAGGAAAAGAACTTCCCTTCTCAGTCGTGTCAACGACTGCAAAATAAAAATCTGTCTTTCACTTCCCCCTCCCACTCCCCACCTAAAAACTGGAAATCAGACCCCAAAACAATCCAGTCCTGGGAAAGTCTGGCTGTATCCCTTTGGATTTCCCTCACGTTCTGCTCAAAGCACCCAGCTTCAGGAAGGGAAATGTATTTTAAAGTGCATTTACCACAGCAATAGTACCAGCACTAAAAGCTTTTTCCCTCATCCCTATTCTCATCATTCCACGTCTGGAATGGAAGAGACTCTTCCCAGAACTCATCCTTGTTGTACCTCAAAGTCTCAGTGGTTTTTGCATCTATTGATGACCCTGGGATAAGAGAAACCCGATGTTGCACATCCTGCTCCTCACTAAACTCTACTCTGGAGCTGGTTTGGATTAATTGGGCACGAGGATCCAGCATGTGGAATGTGTCTGTTGGGATCTGCGTTTAAACAGCCGCTGCAAAACCCCATCCCAGTCTGTGTGTGGGGGGAGGAAACAGGGCTGGGGGAGAAGGAATCCCCCCCTGTGCCCCGCTCCCCACCATCCACTCCGGCCACGCCGCTCAGTACTTGTTGATCCCAAAGATCCGCACTCCGTGGAACTGAGGCAGTTTGGGGATCAGGACGCTCATGAGGGAGATGGTGTTGATGATGAAGTGTATCCGGTCGTACTTGGTGTAAAAGCTGGTTAGAAAATACCTGGAAAGGCAGGGTGGGGAACAGAGAGGGAGAGGCAAACTGAGCTGTGGCATTCCGTGTGTTTGGCCCCCTCCCAGGACAGAACGCTGATGGGTAACTGGGACACGAGGCAGCTCAGCCAGCCCAGAATACTCACAGGACGATGGGCATGATGGTGAGGAACTTGCGGGAAGCGGTGAACTGGACTCCATAATCCATCTGCTCCCAGTGCGTGAGCAGCCGGGCCTTGCCCTGGTCCGGGGTCTCGAAGGGGGTTCCCTTCACGGTGTGCAGGAAGATGTACATGCTCTGCAGGACACACAGCGTGAGGTACACGGGGCCCTGCATCCCAAAATCCCCAGATCCGGGAGAGCGGATCTGCGAGCTTGCACCCCCGCGCCGTTCCACTAGAGGGATGTGGCGCTGCTGGAAAACCCGGAGCGCCCAGGGAAGCAGGGAAAGGAGAGTTGGGAAAGGCTGGGGCAGCTCGGCTGCTCCACGTCAGGCTTCTCTCTCGGCTCCTGGGTGTGAGCCAAGGAGGCGGTGGCAGGATTACAGCCCCGGGATCTCTGCGATCGGGAGATTAGCGCCTGCCTGCTGCGGCACGGCGGAAGTCTCCCCAAAAACATGCTGGGAGAAAGTCTGTCACCCTCTGATTACCAGGGGAACACAAGTCACAAACATTCCAGCTACACCACAGCTCCGAAGTACAGCCACTCCTGCCCTTTAAATTCCTTTTTGTCCCCAGAACTTAAAGCTGCCAGGGAAGAGGGATGAGAAGCCAGCAGCTCGTGAGCTGAGTTGCTGAGCAGCTCCACTTTGGGGGTTTGTGGTTGTTTTTATCTCCTGAGCAGCTCCAGTTTGAGGGTTTGTGGAGGTTTTTATCTCCTGAGCAGCTCCAGTTTGGGAGTTTGTGGAGGTTTTAATCCCTCACTAGTAATAGCTGATCATAAGGATCCTCAATCCCTGTCATTTTTGTCTCAGGAATATTGCCAAGCTAGATATTATTTAAAATAAAAGATACACAATCAGTTGCTCCATCCCTGAAGTTTTTTGGCCCCTGTGCCCAGCTGGACCTGTGTGGGGACTTAATCTTCTGAGGGTGGAATCAGTTCCTGGACTAATCTTTTACTTTAAGGAGAACAAAATCTGGAGGTTAATCTTGTTTTTTCTTAACTCTCACAAGGCCAGTTCAGGTTCTACCAACCCCAGTGATGTCTTGCCAGTGTCTCAGGCCTGTCACTGACCCCTTTGGGAAGGGGCCACAACAAAGGACTTGCCCTACAGGAAGTGAATCCACATCCCCTCTGAGCAGCCCCACCAGGTGTTGCTGCTTCACCTACACCTGGGCTGGATTTAAATCCATGACCCAGAGGCACCGGTACAGGCTGAGGGCTGGACGTTGAGCAACTCACCCGGCATCTTTGGAAACACAAACAAATTGTACCACCAGCAATGTCAGCAGATTGCTCAGAGGGACAGCTGTGCCAATGGCTCCCCGTGTGCACCCCAGGCCACGCCGCTCCCTTACCAGGTTGTGGATGATGTTGGTGAGAGTCCAGACCACGGGGACGCTGAAGAAGGGGATGCTGAGCAGCACGACGTGCAGCAGCCCGATGCCCAGCACGTAGGACAGCCAGATGCCGCGGCTGTTCATCACCCGGGTGTTGGGGTTCACCTCGCTGTGCGCCGTCCCCACGTTCATCCTGGCTCTGGCGGCTGACGGGAGCCCCTGGAACAGAAACACCGAGGTCAGAGCTCAGATCCAAGCTGCTCAGTGGGGCTGAGCAGAGGCTAGTTGTCAAGCAAACCCAAAATTTGCTGTTTGCTATAAAAATCCCGAGTCAGTTCCCTCCTCTGCCCCTCGTTATTGCCATTCTTAGAGCTGACGTCGCTAACTCCGGGAGTGGTTGAGATTTGGGAATTATGTGTGGGAAGCTTGTCTGTGACAGAAGCTTCTTGTGATTTGAGATGTTTTCCTGGAGCTGAGGTGTTGAGGTTCAATCCCACGATTGCCTGACAAAACTCAAACCAACACTTTTAAGCACTTTTAAATCCTCGTCACAGTGTTAATCATGGAAACACACAGCACAGGAAGCTGGCTGCATGTTTATGGAGTCAGCATGCCTTAAACTTGGGAAGGGAACAGAGTATTTGCAGAGGAAAGGCTCTGTATCAATAGATCTCCTAGTTAATTTAACTAAACTAATTCTGCACAGCTTGGGAGGTTTGCTGGTCTCCTATTTTGGCTCCTACTTTGGAGTTCTGCCTTCAGATATAAGACTTACAAAGGGGAAAAAAAGAGGAATGAAAAAATTGCCCCCCAGGGAAGGAATGAGATTCTTCTTGAGGAACTTAAGAAGTAAAAAGGGAGAGATAACAGCACAAAGTGCCTTGGGAGGATGTTTCAGGAGGAAGAGCTGAGGAGGAGGTAGCCCTTCCCCTACCTGGAAAGAACAACTGCCACGTAGGAGGAGCACAAAGATGGTTTTCTGGACAATACCAGGAAAGAGGGGAAGCAAGAGAGTGTCACTCTCTCAGAGCAAGTCCTTGGAGTGGTGCCCCTGAGACAGTGAAGGTATCAAGTGGCTTTCTGCACTGACACAGTGCCAGTGGCAGCAGGAGAGCTCTGGCTCACTGATATCCAAGGATTACAGAAAACAGCACAAACTAAACCCACTGTAAAGCTGAATGTCTTCACACCAAGATCAGGGAAATTCCTGTGTAAAATCATCTGAGTGTCCCACGGAACAGGAGTTTGATGAGATGATCCAGTTCATCCTCCTTGGCTACAGCACCCCACAGTGAAGGCTGTTTCCTGATGTCTGGCCTCGTGGCTTTGCTGTTGCTTCCCACAGCTGGAAGCTGTGTTGCTGTTCCCTCCAGCTCTCCGGAGGCAAGCCTGAGCCAGATCCAACATCTCACTCTCCTCACTGCCAGCTGTTCCCAGCTCCCTCCTGGAGCCCTGGGCCTGCCTTGTCTCAGGAGCTGGCACCATCCCCAGTCCTGCCCAGGGATGGGACTCACAGCCAGCCTCACTCCACAGCTCTTGGAATGCTCCAAGTAACTCCCAAACCATTTCCATGCACACAGGCAGCTGTTGCTGCAGATCCTCACCTCGCTCTGTCAGGGGGCTCATACTTGGAGAAGGATTTTGTTTCCAGGAAATAGGCTGCAGGTTTGAGGGGTGCTCACTGCCTTGTTGCTCAGCTCACCAGCTTATGGATATTCCAGAGAAAAGCCCAAAGTTTGATTTGGAAACAGGACCAAGAGCCAGAGTTCAGCACTTCAGAGGGAGCAGCTCTGTCCCTTGCAATTCCCAAGGGCTCTCAAAAGGAAAACTGGGGGTTGGGGTGAAGCATAAATGAGTCAAAAGAGTAAGATTATGACAACAACAAAAAGCAAAACATCCTATGGAATGTGTAAACAGGAGTGCTGAGTGCCAGACATGGGAAATAGTTCTCCTGGATGCTGGGTGAACACTGTCCAGTCCTGGGAGGAGCTGGAGAAAATGAGCAGAGGTGTAGGAAAAACATGACCTGCAAGGACAGCTGGAAGGAAACGGGTTTGTTTAGTCTGGAGGATGCTGGAGACAGGCATGAGGAATGGTCGGATGCTCCACAGAGAGCTGTGGCTGTGGGATTCCAGCTGTGCAGCACGAGGAACCACATGGCTGGGTCTTGGAGTGACACAGTGGTGCAGGAGGAGGGATGTGGGAAGGGACTGCCCACAGAAAGGGATCTGTGCTCTTGCTGGAGGCCTTAAAATCTTGTTTCATCAATAGTTACAAACCTCTCCAGGAGTTTTTCCTGAATCTTTCCTGATAGTGTTATCCAAGGGCTGTGGAAGCTCCCTGCAGCCAGAGGTGCACGTGGCTGGTGCTGTGGAATTTCCAACCATGAAACTAAGGAACAGCTTGGACTTGGTCTCCTTGGGCAGTTGCAGACCCACAGCTGGATGGGAAAGGGCTCAACTTGGAAGCTGTACGTGAAGCAATTCTCCTTCATGTGCCTCAGTTTCCCTTCCTTGTAAAATCAAGGATTAGAGGGGTGGGATGCTGAGGTTAATTCATTCTTGCAGGAGATACTGACACACCAAGCACTCAGAGCTGCAATGAGGGTGATTCCATGTCTCCAACTCTGTCCTTCCCCACCTTAAGTATTTCACCAGCTCTGCCCTGGGCTCTGCAGCCCTTGGCCCAGCTCTCCCAAATTTTGGATTGCACAAGCAGACAGCAGTTGAGGCCAGACCAGCTCCCAGAACTCTGTCCCTACCCCCATATCTTCTGTTTGCTTTCTAATTCCGCACCAGGATTTGTTCACCTGCAGGACAACAAGGCACAGCCCACCACGGGAAGGACTCCAGCCCCCTCTTCCCAGAGCAGCTGCTGCCAGGCTCTGCTTTCCCACTCTTTTGGGACAGAAAGCCCTGAAATTGCACCAGGCTGAGGGTGAAGGTCAGGGCTGTGCTGACATTGGACAGTGGCCATCCAAGGAGGGGAAAAGTCAGAGTTGTGGCCAGTAACAAAGGGCACAATGTGACAGTGGAGCTGAGCCCTCCCTCTGCCACATCCTGCCTGTCCTGCTCCCTACCCAGAGGCAGCTCCTTCCTCACCTTTGTCCCCAGAGGAGTGTGACCATCATCTGTTCCTGTTCCCTTGCTTCACGCTTGGACTTGATGATCTGAAAGGCCTTTTCCATCCTAAATAAATGATCCTATGATTTTTCAGTGCTGTCACCCTTCCCCAGCGATTTCAGGATCATGCTCTGATCCTGGCACGCTGCTGCAGGATCTTCACTGAGCTGATGAGGGAAGGAGGGCTCGGGTGCTTATCTTGATCTTGAGTGTTCCCAGACAGCAAGGTGATGATGATCCCACCGATCACAGATCCCAATCTCTAGCAGCAACAGCTGCCACGTCCCAAACAAATCCTTTAAACCCTTCTTTGCCGCCGGCAACGGATGAACCAGAGCGGGGAGGACATGGGGGACGCTGGTGAACTGGGCTGTGCTGGGTGAGAGGTGAGACTGGGAACACAACGCTCCGTGTCCCTCCAGCCCGTGATGGACATGTCTGAGCCCCAGCGCTGCCCGGTTCCTCCTCGGGGAGCCCGGGGCTGCCAGAGCCCCGGAGGGGACACGGGGAACACGGGGATGAGGACACGCGTGAGCCGTCCCGGCTGAGGGCGGGGATCCTGCCCCCTCGGCCTTTCCAAGTGGATTTAACGGGAGATCTTGGACACCAAGAGAAGGCCGAGGTTGGGCTCCTCCGGGCTCACGTGGGGTCCCAGACCCCACTTTCCTCCTCGTNGGGAGAGGCTCCGGGGAGCGGATCGGGGGCTGCACCGACCCCCGCTCCTCTCACAGAGGGTCCCAGACCCGGCTGGCTGTGTCCAGCCTGCCCGGGGAGGGTGGGCTGCTCCTCCCGCCGCTCTTCCCAGGGGAAATCCGAGGTTGCGGGAACACTGGGGCAGCTTCCCGAGGGAGCTGTGCCTGACCCATTCCTGGAAGGCTTCGAGGCCAGCTTGAACGGGGCTTGGAGCGACCCGAGATACTGGAATGTGTCACTGTCCATGGCAGGGGGTGGGACTGAGTTGTTTTTAAAGTCACTTCGCACCCAAACCACTCTGATTCCGTGATTGTGTGATACCATGAAAATCCCAGCAGCAGCAACGTGCAGCCAGCCCGGGCAGGCTGGCAGCGCTGCAGGACACCCGGCCAAGGTCGGGGCTGGGAGCGAGCGCAGGATTCCAGCGCTGGAGCNCCTTTTCCATCCTAAATAAATGATCCTATGATTTGGCAGTGCTGTCACCCTTCCCCAGCGATTTCAGGATCATGCTCTGATCCTGGCACGCTGCTGCAGGATCTTCACTGAGCTGATGAGGGAAGGAGGGCTCGGGTGCTTATCTTGATCTTGAGTGTTCCCAGACAGCAAGGTGATGATGATCCCACCGATCACAGATCCCAATCTCTAGCAGCAACAGCTGCCACGTCCCAAACAAATCCTTTAAACCCTTCTTTGCCGCCGGCAACGGATGAACCAGAGCGGGGAGGACATGGGGGACGCTGGTGAACTGGGCTGTGCTGGGTGAGAGGTGAGACTGGGAACACAACGCTCCGTGTCCCTCCAGCCCGTGATGGACATGTCTGAGCCCCAGCGCTGCCCGGTTCCTCCTCGGGGAGCCCGGGGCTGCCAGAGCCCCGGAGGGGACACGGGGAACACGGGGATGAGGACACGCGTGAGCCGTCCCGGCTGAGGGCGGGGATCCTGCCCCCTCGGCCTTTCCAAGTGGATTTAACGGGAGATCTTGGACACCAAGAGAAGGCCGAGGTTGGGCTCCTCCGGGCTCACGTGGGGTCCCAGACCCCACTTTCCTCCTCGTTTCCCCGGGACGGGTCGGTGGCTCGGCAGGCCGGGGCAGGACCCGCTCCCGACCGGGCTCTGCACTGCGCGACCCCAGCGCGGGGACCCGCACTACCTTACAGAGACCCCCCATTCCCACCCCGCCGCTTCCCAGCTCCATCCCAGCACCCGCTTCGCTCTTTTGGAGTGTCTTCCTTTCGGGCCGGGCCCATGCGAGGCACCTNCCGGCGCTCTCTCCGCCGCGCTCCCGGTGCTCTCCCGGTGCGCTCCCGGCGGCCCCTCGGCCCGCCCACCGCGGCACGCCGGGAGCTGTAGTCCGGCAG
>VWYE01011486.1:15039-32317 GCA_013398995.1 Alaudala cheleensis
GCTCCGGCCCGGGGCGCGGGGCCGCTCCGCCGCCGGGGGCTGCAGAGCCAGGTGAGTCCGCAACGGGACCTCCGGCGGGGCGGGAGGCGGGGAGGGGAGAGCCGGCAGCGCCGCGCGGAGCGGAGCTCCCCCCGGGGAAACACTGGGGCTTCCCTCGCCTGCGACGCCCCCGGTGCCGAGCGGGGCCAGGGGGATCCCCGGGCATCCCCGGGCTCACGGAGAATCCTGGCGTCTGCGCTGCCCCCGGCTCCTCAGCCGCATTTCCTGCGGCTGGCGGAGACCCCCGGGGTCCGGCTGGGGATCCCCGCGCCCTGCTGCGGGCTGGGAAACCCGCGGTGGGGCAAGGGCTGTGGTCGCTGCCGTGCGGGGTCCGCATCCCACCCGCAGGGGTGTCCTGGATCAAGCAGCCCCTTCCCGGGACACCGGGTCCCGGCTCATTCCGGTGGTTTCCCGGGCAGCGGGAAGAGGGTACCAAAGGGCTGTGTTTGTCCCAGGTTACCTCTGGAAGACTTGGGGGACTGGCGCAGTGTGGGGCTCCGGGGTCCCGGTGTCCTTGGTGTGCCCTGAGCTCTGATTCCCTCTCAGGATCCTCCTGGATCCTGTGTCTCCGGCAGTGCATGGGGCAGCTCTGCACAGGTGTGACCTTGGGGTGTGTCGGCGTGGCAGGGCTGTGTGACAGTGCCCAGCACTCGGGGTGCTCACCTGCCTGTGCTGTGGGGACCACCCCTGGGTGGCCACCTCTGCTCCACCTCGAGGAGCCCCAGTCAGCACCCCGAGGCGCGTTTGCCGATGTTGGGGTGCTCCGGGGACCAGCAGGCAGCCTGGCTGGTGGCATAGCTCGGGGTTCCCGCAGCACTGAGCTCTGCCTGACCGGCTGCCACAGGCGCCTGTTAGCGCCACTGGCTCTGATTGTGGAGAGTGGGAGAGCACCTGGATCCTCCTCCAGAGCTCTGCTGCCACGGCCGGCACAGGGACAGGCTGGGACCCTTGGACGTGCTGGGACCCAGGGCTGGGAGAGCCCAGCAGCGTTCGGAGCGCTCAGACACTGCCCTTATCTGCTGCCACCACCCTGGGAACTCGTTGCACGCTCAGCTCCAGTGAATTTCCTTTTTCTGTTTTTGTTTCTTTTCTGCTGACGCTTTTCCCCTCCGGAATCAAGGGCTGGATGGGGCCCATGGTTACGGGGTGGTGTGAGCAGCCCGACCCCACGGTGGGGTGGCAGTGGGCAGAGCACAGCAGCACCCAGCACCCACCTGTGCCGGTCCCCTCGGAAGGAGAAAACCCGCTGCGTGTCCGCGTATGCCCCGGGCGCTCCCGGAGAGTGGAGCCTGGAGCAGGAACCTGCTGAGCCGCTGCCTGCACATGTTTTCCGTGGCATTCCCCGGGGGCCGCCTGCAGCGGCCGCTCGCCCGGAGCCGGGGCTCGCTCTGGTGCGTCCTCCGGCCGCCGCAGGATGCATCGGCCTCCTGCGAGCGGCGATCGTGGCGCCGTGACCTTGGCAGGGCGGGAGCTCACCCCGCCTCTGGCTCAGCCCGAGCGTCTCTGGTTGTTAGAACCCAGCTGCCGGCGCAGGAGACGTGCCCAGCCCCTGGGGCCTGATCCTGCCACGCAGGAGCCTAGAGCGAGGTGATGGCCGGGCATGGGGGAAAGTGTGAGCCGTGACGGCTGTCCCAGTCCCCATCCTTGTCCCTGCTTCATGGCTAGGGTCAGATGTGGTGCTCACAGCCANAAGAGGGTACCAAAGGGCTGTGTTTGTCCCAGGTTACCTCTGGAAGACTTGGGGGACTGGCGCAGTGTGGGGCTCCGGGGTCCCGGTGTCCTTGGTGTGCCCTGAGCTCTGATTCCCTCTCAGGATCCTCCTGGATCCTGTGTCTCCGGCAGTGCATGGGGCAGCTCTGCACAGGTGTGACCTTGGGGTGTGTCGGCGTGGCAGGGCTGTGTGACAGTGCCCAGCACTCGGGGTGCTCACCTGCCTGTGCTGTGGGGGCCACCCTTGGGTGGCCACCTCTGCTCCACCCCGAGGAGCCCCAGTCAGCACCCCGAGGCGCGTTTGCCGGTGTTGGGGTGCGCCGGGGAGCAGCAGGCAGCCTGGCTGGTGGCATAGCTCGGGGTTCCCGCAGCACTGAGCTCTGCCTGACCGGCTGCCACAGGCGCCTGTTAGCGCCACTGGCTCTGATTGTGGAGAGTGGGAGAGCACCTGGATCCTCCTCCAGAGCTCTGCTGCCACGGCCGGCACAGGGACAGGCTGGGACCCCTGGACGTGCTGGGACCCAGGGCTGGGAGAGCCCAGCAGCGTTCGGAGCGCTCAGACACTGCCCTTATCTGCTGCCACCACCCTGGGAACTCGTTGCACGCTCAGCTCCAGTGAATTTCCTTTTTCTGTTTTTGTTTCTTTTCTGCTGACGCTTTTCCCCTCCGGAATCAAGGGCTGGATGGGGCCCATGGTTACGGGGTGGTGTGAGCAGCCCGACCCCACGGTGGGGTGGCAGTGGGCAGAGCACAGCAGCACCCAGCACCCACCTGTGCCGGTCCCCTCGGAAGGAGAAAACCCGCTGCGTGTCCGCGTATGCCCCGGGCGCTCCCGGAGAGTGGAGCCTGGAGCAGGAACCTGCTGAGCCGCTGCCTGCACATGTTTTCCGTGGCATTCCCCGGGGGCCGCCTGCAGCGGCCGCTCGCCCGGAGCCGGGGCTCGCTCTGGTGCGTCCTCCGGCCGCCGCAGGATGCATCGGCCTCCTGCGAGCGGCGATCGCGGCGCCGTGACCTTGGCAGGGCGGGAGCTCACCCCGCCTCTGGCTCAGCCCGAGCGTCTCTGGTTGTTAGAACCCAGCTGCCGGCGCAGGAGACGTGCCCAGCCCCTGGGGCCTGATCCTGCCACGCAGGAGCCTAGAGCGAGGTGATGGCCGGGCATGGGGGAAAGTGTGAGCCGTGACGGCTGTCCCAGTCCCCATCCTTGTCCCTGCTTCATGGCTAGGGTCAGATGTGGTGCTCACAGCCAGCGCAGAGACAGTTCTGCAGCTGTCTCCCCCAGCCTGACACTGTCCCCTTGTTGTCCCTGTCTCAGATGTGCCAAGTCCAGCTGAAGCCACTGTGGGTGTGAGGAAGGCAGTGCAGCACCTTGACTGTGGCACAGTCTCTGCCCCATCACCATGGGACTGCTCCTGCAGAACCTCTTCCTCTTCCTCCTTCTCCTCCTGGGCTCCTGCCTCCACCCAGCTGCTGCCTTCCCCAAGGGCTGTTACCCCTCAGAAGAGGAAGGGCTGAAGACCTTCCGCTGCAGCAATGCTCAGCTGACTGAGGTCCCCAGAGACATCCCCAATGACACCAACAAGCTCTACCTGGACTCCAACCAAATCCCCTTCCTGCCTCGTGATGCCTTCCGGGACCTGCCACTCCTGCTGGAGCTGGATCTGTCCCACAATGCCATCTCCAGAATCGAAAGCGGGGCTTTCCAGGGCCTGGCAGAGCACCTGCACTCTCTGGACTTGTCTTCCAACAGGCTGGTGTCGGTCAGCAAAGATGCCTTTAGCAACCTGAAAGCCAAGGTGAACCTGTCCAACAACCCGTGGCTGTGTGACTGTCGGCTGCAGGAGCTGATCCGTGCTGTGGAGCTGGCAGCTGACTCCTCGGGGGGCATCGTGTGTGACTCCTCCACGCAGGAGGAGCATGTTGGCAAAGCTTTCCTGCAGGTCATTGCAGACACGGACTTCTGCAACGTGTACAAGAAGACCACGGACATCGCCATGCTGGTCACCATGTTCGGCTGGTTCGCCATGGTGATTTCCTACCTGGTCTACTACGTGAGGCAGAACCAGGAGGACGCCCGGCGCCACCTGGAGTATCTCAAGTCACTGCCCAGCAAGCAGCGGCGATCGGAGGAGTCGTCCACCATCAGCACTGTGGTGTGAGCACCAGGATCCTGCAGGACATGGGGACGTGTGGAGCTGGGGACCGGCCACTCCAGGGGCTCGCCACGGCTGCAGGAGCTGTCACCAGCCACTGGCATCACACAGAGATGTTCATGGATTTGTTCTGTTCTCCTCCTGGCAGCAGCAGCCACTGCTGATGAGTCCCTGGCTCTGGTGGCTGAGGTCAGGGGTGGATATCAGCCATGAGCATGGAGGATCCGCAGCATCCTCCAAAGTTATGGAGGACTGGAGCAACCCGGAGCATCCCCCTGGCATGAGGCCATTGCTCCGACTGACCTGGACGTTTGGACTTCATCTAAAACATTTTATATTTCCTTTGCAGAGATCCCTTGGGGCATTAATGGAATCGGTATTTTCATCTCTCCCTGGCTCCCCTTTGGCTGCCCAGGGGATGGTCTGGCAGCCCGGGGCAGCCTGGGCATGGCTCCCAGCTGGGAGGGCAGTGGGGAGGAGCAGTACAGGTGCAAGGCCAGCGCCCTGCCAGATCACTGGCCCTGGAGGGTCACGGGCTGCGACTGCAGCTAGAGGGACCAAGAGGTGGGGCAGGGGGTGGGGACACACCGGTGGGTGCCGCCCCATCTTCCGTTTCATCTCCCTGCCCCTTTCCCGGCACTCTCAGGCCAGGTGGGGCAAGGGGTATGGGGGTCCCCACTCAGAGATGGGGTAGCTGATGGGCAAACCCAGAACCTTTCCCCTCGGAGTGTGGGGAATGAGAACCAAACGGGGAATGAACTCCCTGGGGCAGAGCCCTGTGGGGCTGCCAAGGGATGTAGGTGCTGATGGAGGGGCAGCTGGGCGTCCTGGCAGTGGGTCCAGCCCCTGCTGGGATGCTGGGGGAGCGGGTTTCCCCTCGGTGCTCTCGGGGACCATGTGGGAGGGTGTTTGCAGCACCCTTGGCCATCTGTTCGTGTCACTGCCGGGGGAGAGCTCTCACCTCACAAGCTGCTGACCGGTCACTGTGATGGGGAGCAGGATGGAGGGAGCTGCCACAGCTCCTCCGTCCTCTCTCCACTCCTGCACTGCTGTCAGGAGCCTGAATCTCCCCTAAAATATCCCAAAGTCCCTTCTTGTCTCTCCCAGTATTGGGCTGCAGGTCCCTGGTGGCAGTGCTGGAGGTGATGCTGAGCACAGGGCTGGCACAGGCAGGGGTCAGTGAGCACTTTTGGGCATGCAGGGTCCAAGTGGCAACTCAGAGCAAAGCCAGAGCAACCCCAGACTCTTCCACCTGCCTGTCTGGTCTCTGGGACATCTGGTTTTGCTGGTTTTGGCCTTTTTTAAAACCAACGAATGCTAAATTGCCTTAATTCACCAAGAGCACCAACCAAAGCTGCTGGAAGCTCCTCTGCACCGGGCCACACCTGCCTTGTTGCCAGGCCCAGCCTCAGCCCCTGGTGTGGGCAGCACATTTCAGTGCAGGCAGGGCTCCGGCTCCAGCTACTGCTGTGCCCTCGTGCCTCGGTACCGGTGGGAGCCGTGGGACTGAGCCGGCCCGGAGCAGGGCCCACGCCCTTCCACAAGTGCCTCATTCCAGCACAGAGCAGGAGCTCTGCAACGCACAAAAACACCTCAGCCCCAGCTCCCATCCGGGCGTCCCCGCAGCCCCACGGCAGCTCCTTCCCCCTCTACAACCGGCCGGGGAGAAAAGGGGCTGGGGGGAACCCGACTGAACCCCCCCAGGCTGCTCCCCCCAGGCTTGTGCCCGCAGCATGGGGGATGCCGGGACCACCCGGCCCATCCGTGTTTGGGTTACGGGACATTTTAGTTCTTTATACAACAATAAAGTTGGCTTTTACTTTGGAGCCGGTGTGTGTGTGTGTCCGTGGGTCACCGGGCCCTGGTGACGTTGTGGCTGCAAAGGAAGGACGGAGGTGCCCGCGACAGCCGAGGTCTTTGTGGGCAGGCGCTTGCAGAAACAGGACACCCGTCCCTCCGGTAACCCTGCCCCAGCCTTCAATAATGAACACCCGCGGCTCGGCTCAGGTCGCTGGCACGATGCCGGTCCCCGCGACACCCAGGACCCTGTGGAGTGGCTTCCCAGGGCTCTGATCCGCTCCCTGTCCTCCCGTCCCACCGGAGCAACCCCCGGCATCGCGTGGCACACGGGCAGGATCATGGATCACAGGCAGGGAGGGACAAGCCCGTCCATCCCCACGGTCCCACCGGTCCCCACAAGAGACCTCTCTGGTCACGGCCCCTTCCCGGTTTGCCGGCGCCTCTCCCCTCGTGATCCGCGCTGGAGTCTTGTGCCATGGGAGGTGAAACCCGGGCCCTAACGCAGAGTGACAGCTCCCGCTCGTGGGACATTAACCTTGTTTGTCACTCGGCTGTCTCCAGGCGCAGACCCCGGGCTCTGGAGCAGATGGCTGCCGTCCCCCGCTCCGGTCACTCCCTGGGGATCCTCCTCCCGCGGCTGCCGGAGCAGCTGGGGAGGGCTGGGGGACACGGAGGACACGTGGCCCCAGCTGCCACCCTGTTCGTGGGGCCGTGGCTCCCTGGAGTCCTGCCGGTGTCCCCTCTCACGGGGCTGGATGATGCTGAGTCCCCCGGCGTCAGCCCTGCTCTGGATCCTGTCTGTGGAATTACTTGGATGGAAACCATCAGGCTCATTACAGCCCACACTGATGAGCACAGGGGAAAGGAAGTGGATTCCAGGGGTTTGTCTGGATGTGGAACAGACACTGGCCTGTGTGGGTGTACAGGGGGATAAAACACATGAGAAGTCTAACAAAAATCTGCAGCAAGATTTGGGAAGGTAATTTGGTTTGGGATGGATGGAATTGTGCTGGACTTAGGCTGTCAGTATTGTCAGATATTTCATCAGGTGTGACAGGGAAAGGGGAAGAACAGAAAAATGGGTTGATGGGGATATTTCCTGGGGGTGCTGTGACCAGCCTGGAGTCTCGGGAGCAGGAGGACACAGGCTGCCAGATGGCTTAAATCTCAAGGAGGGATTTTTCTCATCCCACTCTTTCCAGTTGCAAGGTACTGTGGGGCAGATCCTGCTGCGAGCGGGAGCTGGAACTCAGCACGGTGGGCACGAGGGGCTCAGTGTTAAAGGCAACACTTCAACAAGGAATCAGAATCATCCTGTTAATACCCCTCTCTGGGTAATTAGTTTCCTGATGTGGATTTATCCATGGGGATCAGCAGCAGGAGAATTAACAGTGTGACCTCCTTCTGTGTGTTCCAGCACGCCGGTAAATCTCTGTTATTAACTTCCAAGGAGCTCTGCCCGCCCAGTCATTAACTGGCCTCTTCTCCTCTCCAGGATGGAGGAAAACGTATCACTGGGGCAAGATCTGTGACCTGAATCCTCTTGGCAGGGATGACTCTTTGCCTGCTTGGCCCTGAAATCCCTTGAAAGCACAGGGATGGAGGGAAACCCCCAGGATATCCCATGCCAGGGGATACCCTGCCCATGGGTCCATGCTCTCAGCAGCAGGGCTGGTGGCAGGGGAGGCTTTGGGGTATTTGGGAGAAAGTTTTGGGAGAAGACCTGTTTTCCCCAGCCCAAAAGTGAAGTGTGTTCCACAGCAGAGGCCCCAGACTGCATCCTGAACTTTGAACTGATTAGATTTCCAAGAGGGAAGGAAGGATGTCTAATTGTTTAATTTCCACAATTAGAAAAATATTTATCAATAATTAGGAGTGATGGCAGCAATTACACTGGGATTAAAGCCAGGCTACACTTCATCAGCCGCCTTTCACTCAGGGACCTTATTTATTTCTTTTCACCCCCCAAAAAAATCCATGTACAGCTGCCTTGCTGCCAATAATGAATCATCCTTGTTCACTGCCTGCACAGGACTCATTAATCCAATGATGCCAGTGGTTCTAGGAAGGCTGCTGGGCACATCGTGTGGTCACTTGGGCAGGAGAAAATTTAATTTCAGTGGTTAGGAAAGTGAAGTAGATCTGAAAAACACAATAGCACTTCCTGTGCCTGTGGTAGAGAGCTCAGCAGTTCAGCTGGCCACACATTCCCCTCCAGACTCCCTGGTGATTTTCCCTCTCATCACTCGTCCAAGGCAGGCATGGCTGAGTCCAGGGATCATTTTCCAACAGCTGTTCTTTTCAGATGAAGTTGTTCCAATTAATAAAATTGCATGACCCTCAAAGTTTTCCCTGTCAGAGGGAAATGTCATAGTTTCAGGTATTTTTCCTGTCTCAGGAGACCCAGGGCCATCAGCCTCCATGGTCTGGGGCTCAGGTTCATCCTCCTGTGGAAGCACCTGGGGCCTGTGGCTGTGACACCTTCAGTGTCACCTGAGCACACTTGGAACACCCTTGAGTCTTGGTTAAACTTTGTTCTCAAGCAACTTTCCACCAAAAAAAGTTCCTAGATGGGTCCTTGGAGGAATTTCTGCAGTCTGGATTAGCCAGGGCTGCAGCGCATCTGTGCCAGATGTGATGAGAACCTGGGATGTGCCAACCCCAGGGCACCTGCTCTGCCTGAGTCCCACAGCCCCTCTCCTTATCATCTGCCAGCAGGGGCCATGAGCTGTGTCCTGGGCAGGCCTGTGGCTCCTTCAACTCCTCTTGGCTTACAGTTAGAGGGAAATCTCGATTGTGAGTTAATGAAGCTGCTGCAGGGAGTTACAAGACAACTTTCCCAAGGAGCAGAAGTGTCACTGTCACCCGATGGATGAGTCCTGTCACCACTTGCAGCTCTGCAGTGAATGTTTGAACACGTGTTCCTTAAGTGTTTCTCAAGTGGGTTGTTCCAGGCAGCTCTGATGGGAAAACAATGGGCTGCAGCTTCCAGCTGGCAGATTATTCCTGTTCTTTTTGCCATTTGTGGATGTTCCAAAGCTCTCGTGTGCTGTCAGTACGTGCTGAGATCCAGGAGGTCTGTGTGGAGGATAGGAAGTCTGAAGTTCTACATTTACTATTTGTGAGGACTCCTCAGTGTTCTCAAGGTGTTGTGGTGGTTCTTGGCACAGAGTGAGGTCAAAGCTGTGGGACCAGGGCAGGTTAAAGTGGGGGTTCAAAGGGCTGAGCCTTGCAGGGGTGATGGAGTTTCCCCACCTCACCAAGAGGCACAGCCCAGGTTTCCATGATTCCTCCTGTAAAGCCAGAGCCAAGCAGAAGAGGAGAATTTGAGGAGGGTTTAAAGCAGTGAGGAAGGATCTTGCAGTTCCTCATGAGCTCTTGCAGCTGTGGGAGGTAGAGAGAGATGGGAACAGTTGAGGTGAGAGCTGATCACAGGGATTTGTGTGATAGGTGTGATAGGGGAGAGAGAGGTGTGAGGGATGGTGTCAGCAGTGAGAGGCTCATCTGCTGCCCCAGGCACCCAGCTCGGGCAGGATGCAGAGGACTTTCACACAGGAAAGGTCAGAGAGAAGTCACTTCCTGTCAGGTTTTTATGAGTCTCCACAGAATTACTGACACAAACTCCTTTGCAATGTGATACTTAAATATTTGAGCTATTTTTCTACTTATAGAATCATAGAATTCCAGGTTTGGGTTGGGAGGGACATAAAAACTCATCAGCTGCACCCCCTGTCAGGGGGCAGGGACACCTTCCACTATCCCAGGATGCTCCAAGCTCCACCCAGCCTGGCCTTGGACACTTCCAGAGATCCAGGGGCAGCCACAGCTTCTCTGGGCAACCTGTGCCTTATAACCTTCACAGGGAAGGATTTCCTCCACATATCCAACTTAAATTTTCCCAGTTTGAGTCCCTCTGAAGAAAGAGAGGTGCTGTAAGAGCTTTTAGGAGGGAGTACAGTTCATTTGTGACTCTCCACGGCACTTAGTAGGTACTTAGAGCTTTTTTCCCCTCATAATTGATGCATGTGGCATTTCCTCCTGCTGAAATAGGCCAAGGGAACCAGGCAGCAGCACCGAGCCTGGCTGCTTCATCTGTCTCAGGCTGAGCCGTGTGCAGTGTCCAGTTGGCAGCGAGGATAATCAGCCCAAGGGCAGTGGAAATGCTCATTACAGCACACTTTATTCCTCAGTATTTAATAAGTAATGACTCTGAAAAGCTTGGAGCAGGGTCTGTGCCCGTGCCATCTCCTGCTGTGTTCCTGTCACTATGGATAAGTTAAACTGGGTTGAATCGGGTCGATTTTTGGATGAATACCCACCAAGGAATTTCGAGATGTTGTAAGAAGTTGGGGTTGTTGAGTGGGAGATGCTTCTTTTGCTTGACTTAGTTTTCCTTTGTGGAAAAAAAAGGAGGAAAGCTGGGCACTGCTTTCAATGGCTCAGTGTGTGCATGGAAGCTGAGTTCTCTGATGTCCCTCAACAAAATGAGTCTGGAAGGCAGAACCTCCCACAGGGAACAGCTTAAAAAGAAGGTCTGAAAGCCCATGTTCCAGGAGCTGTGCCATGGGAGGCTCAGCTGGGGCTGGGAAACAGTTGGAGTTACACATGAAACTCCTGATAGTGGTCAAATAATCTTTACTCACTCTGTGAGCAGGGTGATGGATCACTGCAGATCCAGCAGCTAACCTTCCAAAGCGGCTTGGGGTGAGGTTTCTCTGGGAAGAAAACGTTCCCATTAGCTCAGTGCTTTGGCAATTTGTATCATCCGGTGAACTCGTCAGGAATTCACAGCTGGTGTAAGAGGATCGTCTGTTCCTGCAGCACCTGGGGCCAGCCGGGCTCTGCACGAGGGTTTGGTGCAGCTGAAGGGGAAGATGCAGCAGGAGGAGGTGGAAGAGGCTCTGCAGACTCTCTGCTTCCCTCTGGAATGTTCCCTCTTTATTCTGGGGACAAAGAGAGAGCCATAACCTGGGTCCTTAATCCTCCTGAACGCTGGGCTGTGTAATCTGTGTACTCACCCTCTCTTTTGTCTTGGAGACCTGATTTTCCTTTCCTGAACATTTCAGAAACAGTGAAGGAAATGTCGGGGGGAAAAAAACGAAGGGGGGAACATAATGCTTTTAAATCTCAAAGATCAAATGCTTCTGTTAATATCTGCTAGAAATTCCTCACAGAGATTTTGGCATATGCCAGTCTGGCACATAACTCCACCACAGCCACCTGCCATCCTGCCTGGAATTGTTTGTAGCTCCTTTGTGTTCTCTGAGCAGCACAAAGCTGTGGCGTGTCTGGTGTCACCACCAAGAAACAGACTCTGCACTAAGCCACGTGACAAACTTCCTTTTTTTTCCCATTTAATTACTTTTCCTTGCATGAACACTGCATTTTAAGCAGTCCTTTTTCCAGTCTAAGGGGTCCCTGAACACAGGAAAACCTAGGGGTGCATGAGTGAGGATGTTTTGCTCCTAAGGGAACGGAGGATTCCAGGATTGGCAGCTAAAATGAAAAGAACACCACAACACCAAGAATTCTTTCACAGCTGCTCTTTGGTTTTCCAGCCTCTGCCAGTTTAATAGCAGGATTTTGCTCCGTACATTCTGGCTTGAGGGCTGGCACAGGTCCGACACGTCACCTCATTGTTGGGACTGTAAGTTCCAGGACCACAAACCACTGTGAAGAGAACAGAGTTGGGGTTCCAGCCAGTTTCCCCTCATCTCAGGGGGGCCATCAAACATCCCCATGAGCCTTCCCAAGGCCCTGAGGGAGCTCCTGCCCTTCCAGAGCTCCCTGAGCCTCTGGCAAATCCCGCCCCCCAGGTCCACAACCTGCAGCAGGTGCTGCAAAAGAACTGGAAAATGAGCCGAGAATTTTCAAGCAGGACTTCCATGAAGGGAATTGTTTCTTATCTGGATCCTGGATTGTCACTCACCAGTGACCTGGAAGAAAAAAACCCCACTGCACTGCTTCTACTTTGCTTGGAAATGCAGCTCCACCTGTGAGTGCACTGTCACGCTCCACTGCCTCATTTCCTATCATTACTTTAAATCTACAATGGAAATGACTTCCCAAAGGATGAACAGAAATATCCCTGCTTTTGACCCCAATATTTCCCTAATCCTCCCCAGAGCTCTGTGCTCAGCACTAATCAGCTCTATTTAAATCAATGAGCTATATTTAAATGGATGTGTTTTATATTTACCACAGCAGCTGGCACAGTTCTGGTGGGTGTGGTGGTTTTTCCCAAAACCTGGCCGACAGCTGTCGATGGGAGTCATGGAGAAGCTGTTGTCCACGTACTGAATTGTAGGAACAACATGAAACTCATTCTTCAAAACATCCTTCAGCTGATGGAAAAACTTCCCAATTCGCTCCGCTGCCTAAAATTCAGAAGTGTTGGGAGAATAAAAACATAGTCGGTTGATTTTTTGTTGATTTAAAAATATCAGGAAATATTTTCTAGTCCTGATTTCCACACACTGATTTGTCACCTTAACTGGGAGTGTTCCTTGGTTTCAAGGGGCCTGGAATCAGACCTAGGATGTGAGCTGATGCCAGGATTTAATATTTAGAAGGCAGAGAGAATAGATTTTAGAAATTGGCTACGGTAGACTTACTTTATATTGCATTCCATTGACCAAATCATAAATTAAAAATTTCATTTAAAGGACTGGAAGTTCAATATAAATTATAATGTTTATCCATCTTTATTATTAGAAACAAATACAAAGCAAGTAATGAGCCTGATTTTTTTCAACTGTTTTTTTAAAGCTATTTGTATCAATTTGACTTCTAAACCCATTTTTCTTCATGAATGGAATTATTTTAAATCCATGAATCATCATTTACAATATTAATCCCACAAAATCTGGGTGAAGATGGATTACTAGCAGTCATATCTGCAGGAGCTGAGGCAGAGGTGGGTGTTAAAGAGGCAGGGAAGAGGTGACTGACACAGAACCTGTCGGACTCTCCTGTTTGTCACATCTTCACAGTCGTAAGGAACCTTGTGGCAAACTTCTTCCCATCCTGGTGCAAATGGATTGACTGTGTGTGAAGGAAGAAAGATCCATGAAAAAGGGGGAAAGATATAGATTAGGTCTTTGTGGTTTCTATCCAGTTCCTTCCTTTGTTTAGTAAGAGTCAGAGGTCAATCAATATAAAATTGGGGGGAGAGGGGGAAAATACACTCAGCTGAGAGAATGGAGCTAATGTCTCACACAGCAACCTCAGGGTCATAAAGGGTCTGAAGTTTTATGTAAAATTAAAAATCTTTGGGTCATGAAAGTTTCTTGACTTTACTTAGGGGAAAATATCCACAAAACTGTTCCATAACCTCTTGGTTGGTCCCTCTTGGTGTGTGGTGGGAACAGATACAGGAGCAAAAGTAGTCAGATAATCAGAGAATAACTTCCCTCAGTGATAAACCGCCTCTAACTCAAGGTAGCATCAGGGCTAATTTAATTTGTTTGTGAGGTTAAACCACCTCAGTATTGCCATGAGGGAGTTGTGAGCCTCTTGCTTTAGCTCTGTGCAGTTTCCTAGAATCAAATTCATCAATCAAATTCCTAAAATCAAGCAAAAAATTCAAGACTGGGTTGGATAGGACTTTCCACTTGGTCTAGTGGAAGGTGTCCTTGCCTATGACAGGGGAGGAACTGAATGAGCTTTAAGGTCCCTTTCTACCCAATCCATTCTGTGATTCTAAAACCAGAGTGGTCCCAGACTTAGTAAAAATCAAATACTGAAAACCTAAATAGGACAGTGCCATCAGGGCATATTATGGGCTGTCTCCTTCCAACATTCCTCTCTAACATTGGTAATAACTGATCTCGCTAGGATTGTAGAAAGTTGACCGCTAAGTTTAACGTTAAAGCTGCGTTTTAGCTCCATCTGTGGGCAACAAAAATAAATACAGGGACTCAAAAAACCCCCCAAAGAAACCCGGAACAACTTTTGGAGGTGCTCTTGACTCTGTTGTTTTCCAGACGTTCTTTATAGCACTCACAAGTTGTTTACAACAACAACGATCCCTCCCAAACAAGCGCTGAAATCCGTTACCTAGAAAATTAACAAACAGCTCATACTGGAGGCCGTTCTTTGGTGTCCTGATAGAGTAGCACTTGTAGGACGACTCCGTGATGTGGCAGGTCAGGTGGGAGATGGTGCTGTTGAGGATTCTGTTTAATTTCTCGACGAACAAGCCGTTGGTTTTCAGCTTGCAGCGCGTGGTGCTAAAGCGAACAGACAGCTGATAGGCATGGTCAGCTTCCCTGTAGGCTGGGAGGAAATCGTTTGGGTGTGACTCTGGGGTGTAATCACAGATTGAATCTCACACGGATTATCAGTTCTTTGTAGCTGAAATATGGGCTTTTATTCAAAAGTAAATACATATAGCACAGTCACAAATTATGTCACAACACATTTGTCCTTGGTAGAGATGACTCAATAGTAAGACAATTTAGTTTGAAGTATATAGGAATTTATGTACTAATTGGAGATTCTGTTTCCAAATAATGAAAACAAAAGAGGAGGTAAATAGTAAAATGGCACAGAACCAGCGTGTTTGCAAAACTGTGTCTGAAACAGATCGGTGCCAATTCTATGCAATTATGGTGTAGGAGTAATTTTATTATTATTTTAAAATTAGTGATTTTCAAGCATTTTTGTTGTTATGTTGTGGGTGGGAAGTGGTGTCAGTGAAGAGTGGTTACAAGAGGTGGAAGGGACTGGAGTGCAGATCTTGGATAACTCTGGAATTCTTGAAGTTAATTCTGTAGCAAAGGGTAGAGATTATTTTATTGCCATATATTTTTGGGAACAGTGATATTCAACTTTTTCCAAAACCATGAGAGGGTGCACGTGTTTGTATAAGTAAAATATTTTTTTCTATTCAGGGATAACATTTTAACTAATTATTTTTGTGGTTTTCTAATCGAGCCTTGCAATAAACACAGAGTTCACAAATCTACCAATATGCAAAGGCCATTGTGCTTACTCCTAATTTAGCAATCTTACCATAAACCATGAATTTATAGGCCTCAACCATTTCTGTTTCTTCCTGTGTTGTAGTTTCAATGACTTTGTGGGAGAGAGTACAAATGTAGGCACCAGACATTGACACCCTGAACCCCATCACCATCAGCTTCCCTGTCTCTGTCAGATTCACGTATCCTTGCCCTAAAATAGAAATATTGGATTACCAGAAATGTCCACTTTCTGATGCATTTAGAATATTTGAAGATGAAATCTTGCTGCTGTGCATAATGACACTGGTTCTTGTGAGGCTGAAATGATCTAAAATTTATGACTTTTAGGATTTACTACAAATTTTCTTTTAGCTCAAGTATTTGGAACTTCTAGAGGGAGAAGAGAAATTGAATTTAATGTCAGAACTTGTGGAAATATCTGCTAAAGGGCTAAGGAACCACTGGGGGGTGTGAATAGAAACAAGGAAAATATGTGATATTTTTACTCTGAACTAACCTTGTAAATCTCTTCCATCTGGACCAATCCACAAATAACTGGGATCTATTATTCTTTCTTGAGAAAGAGCCAAATCCATACAGACCAGGAATGGGCTGTTTGTGAACACCTTAACATACACATTCACTGCAATACAGAATCAGGTGAATTAAGTGAAATGCTGATATTAAATGAAATTATATTTTTTTAAAAAACCCTAGAAAATTGTGTTTAAAGTATATTTTTCAGTTTGGCACTTGCAAAGTGTAATATTAAAGATTAATCTCCATTTGTTCTTAATTAATATCCTGGAACTGTCCACAGTGTGGCTGGTGCTGACTGTTAAAGGGAGACACTTGTGTCCCACACACAAACTGTGGTGCAGGCATTAAAAAAGTACCAGATTTTTCACTGAAATCCTCATTTAGATATTAAATTTTCATCAGTGCTTCCAGCAGCACTATGGGACAAATATATCTCCATCCCCATCCCCCTTTCTCTTGTTCCTGTGGATGCAGGGTTCCATGTGCACTGGTGCTACATAAGGATCCCTGGGCTTAAAATCCCAAATGCCAGTAAAAACTAGATATAGATAGAAAGAACAACAAATTTACCTTCATGCCTGGTGTCACCATAAACTTCATTCTTTTCAATTAAATCAATCGATTGCTCTTCCTTCAGCTCAGCTCTCACTGTAGGGAAAATTAATTGGAATATTAGAGATCAGTCTAAATGTGTGATTGTTAATCCTTTATTTCACCCTGATTTTTGTCTCATTTTGGTTTTGCCTTACTTTTTGTTTTTCCCTATCCTTTTTTCTTAGCAACAAGCAGGAGTTTATGTTTTTGACCTGTCACTTTTTAATGGTTTTAGTTGTTTTCCAGACCAGATGAACCTTCCTCTTTACAGAAAGCCACTAAAATAGTTATAAAATCTGTCTATAAAGTGAAGGCTCTGTAGTGTGACCCTGAAATGACAGTGTAGGAATCTCTGAGCCCTTTCCCTTCTGGAAAACAGCAGACTGGTGTTGGGCATGAGGGTTGCTGTGACAAGAATCCCCAGGAGAGGTGAAAATTATCAGAAATAAGGTTTATTTGTCAGCCCATGGGCACACTGGGGTGGTCCTTCCTGGCTGTTGTGATCCAGGGTTGAGCCTGGAGGACAGTGGGGTGTCACTGCAGATTATCACAACCCTTCTTAAGGGGCTTTAGCTCCCTGTCCCTTCTTAAGGGGCTCCATCATCCCCACTCTGAGGGAAGGTTCTGTGGTGACATCTGAGCCCTGCAGTGGAGAGGTACCCATCAATGGGGTGTCTATGGAGCCCATCTGTCTCCTCTTGAGGGGCTTCATCTCTCACTCTGAGGGAAGGTTTTTTTGGGGACATTCGTCCCCCACAGTGGAGAGATACCCACCAATGGGGTATTGCTGGAGCTCACTTTGTCCCCTCCTGAAGGGCTTCATCATCCACTCTGAGGGAAGGTTCTATGGGGACATCTGAGCCCTGCAGTGGAGCAGTACCCACCAGTGGGGTGTCTATGGAGCCCATTTGTCTCCTCTTGAGGGGCTTCATCTCCCACTCAGAGGGAAGGTTTTTTGGGGACATTTATCCCTCCCAATGGAGAGGTACCCACCACTGGGGTGTCGCTGGATCTCTGTCCCCTCTAACANTGTCTCCTCTTGAGGGGCTTCATCTCTCACTCTGAGGGAAGGTTTTTTTGGGGACATTCGTCCCCCACAGTGGAGAGATACCCACCAATGGGGTATTGCTGGAGCTCACTTTGTCCCCTCCTGAAGGGCTTCATCATCCACTCTGAGGGAAGGTTCTATGGGGACATCTGAGCCCTGCAGTGGAGCAGTACCNTTCCTCCCCTCAGGGCTGAGGGCGGGAAGGGTGAGGTGTCCCCGCCGGGGTCCCTCGCTCCTTCTCCGCTCCCTCGCCCACACCCGGTACTTTTTTATACTGTTTTGTAAAACATTCTGCTCCCTCTCCAGCACTCCACTGAGGTTTTTAAACAGTATTTTGTTGTGGGGAGGGNTCGCTGGATCTCTGTCCCCTCTAACAGAGCTTCAATCTGCCGCTCTGAGGGAAGTTTCTATGGGAATCCCCCCCTCACCCC
>VWYE01011486.1:32359-82255 GCA_013398995.1 Alaudala cheleensis
ATTCTGCTCCCTCTCCAGCACTCCACTGAGGTTTTTAAACAGTATTTTGTTGTGGGGAGGGTTTTTTTTTGTGTTTTCTCGCTTTCAGGCCCCTGAGGCGCTTGGCAGCGAAGGAGGGCCCCGGCCGCCCCCTCCGCGCCCGTTGTCACAGTTCAGCCCCACATCGCTCCTCCACAGTGCGCAGTGAGCTGTGTTTTTGACTCTAAAGTGGTTTTTCCGGCTGTGGGAACAAGGAGAGGGTAGTACAGTGGGAAAAGGGGGGGAAGATGCTCTGTCATGGCTTTGTCTGACAGTGCTGAACCTGCCCTGGGTTATGGAAGGTGTCCCTGCCATTGGCGGCGGAGAGGAGGAGAACTGGATGGGCTTTAAGGTCCCTTTCAACACAAACCATTCTGTGATTCTGTCCCTTGCTGTGAGAAAGACCGAAAGTAAGAGCTGGGCACATCCTGTGGCTTTTCCTCCTGAGGGGCTGCGAGTGCTGGGTGTTCTCCAGCTGCAGGTTTCTGGAGAAAGTCATTACAGGACACATATTTTTCCACTTAAAAGCAAAAAACATCCTTTTCTGTACCTAAAAGGTCTCCAAGAGAGCTGGAAAGGGATTTTAGACAAGGGTCTGGAGTGATAGGACAAGGGGAATGGCTTCACCTAAAAATGGGAGTTTCAAATTGCATACTGTAAAAAAAATCTGCTCCAACAGGGTGGTGAGGCCCTGGAATGAATTTACCAGGGAAATTGTCCCTGGAAGTTTCCAAAACCAGGTTGAACGGGGCTTGGAGCAACCTGGGATAGTGGGAGGTGTCCGTGCCATGGCAGGGGTGGGACTGGATGGGTTTTCCCTTCCAACCCAAACTTCTCTGGGATTCATTGGCTCTGCCTCTTGCCGTGACTGAAAGTAAGCGCCGGGCGAGTAGCGCTGGCTCGAGAATGCAGCCAAATGCCACAGTATCACCTCAAGTAACTTCCAAGTCAGTTACATGTTTTGGAAAACTTGCTCTGTCTTTGAAACTTTTAAACATGTAACTATTTTGTTTCTAGAGCAGGTGATACAAAAACACTCAAGAAGCTGCTGACAGGGAAAGAAGGGTCGTTGGATTTGACCACACAGCGGGCTGCGAGACACTCAAGACCAGAACGGTGGCCAAGGCTCTGGAATTTAGCAAAATAGTATTTATCCTACCCACCTAGATCATATTTATCACTCCAGACCATGCTAGTGTCCAAAAATGATGTCACAGTATTTGCATAACAAATATGGAACCAACCAACACAGGCATAAGTGTTATTTTTATAGAGAGCTGTGAAAGTTTTAACTCAACACTTCAATGTAAAAAGAGCACTTAAGTTATGGGTTTCCTTTAATAAAGAAAAGAAAAATTTGGTAAAAACACAAAAATAAAAGTGTGAAAAAAGAGGTATCAAGTTATTGATGGCAAACAGTTTTACTCAAGCTTTCTTCTTCCTTAGACCAACACATTAACTCAAATGGTTGGTTAAGGTGTAAGAACTGTGTCAGAGTTTTCATTTTTAATATCCTTGAGGTGCTGAGCAGGGCAGAACCGGGACCACCTCAGACCATCCCGCGTTCCCATGTGCTGAATGTTTTCAGTTTTACTCAAAGTGAACATTTCATGCTGACACCGTGCAGGCAAAATGATTCAGTTTGTAACGTGTCTGCTATAAACGAGTCATATTTCAGCACGAGCAGCCTCAGTTCCTAAGGATGTTTATAGCTCCTTTCAGATCCTGCACAGCCCATCAGTCCCCAGGTTGCTAATTATTATGAAATAGTATCTCTACTATAAAGCTTTGGCTGCAGTTTTGGTTCTTTATAAACTCTTAGTGTCTTTAGCCAAATGACTCATTTATTTTCAATGCTATAATATTTCTAAGTTCCAGACTGGTAAATTGTCATTATAGATATGTAAGCTTTGGGGAGGGGCGGGAAAGAGGGGGAATGGGTTATTTTGAAGAACAGGAAGTGTTGCAGGGAGGATTTAATTGGACAAAATGTGAATTAGAGTATTTATATTTGTGTTTGCAACCTGGATCACTGGGGTTTGGATTTTTTTCCTTGTTTTTGTTTTGTTTTGTTTGTTTGTTTGTTTGTTTGTAATGGAGTATCAGTAGGAAATTATAGAAGAGGACAGAAACATGCAGCTGTAAACTCGATCATGGAGAGAACAGATATTAAAAAGGTGACTATTTTATCCTAGGAAATATGTAGAGAGATTTCCAGGAGTGCAGTCAGGTGAAGGACCTGTTGCAGGGCTCTGGAGAGGCTGCAGACCACAAGCTCTGTCTCTGATCTTTCAGGTGAGTGATCCAAAGGTGGGATCACACAGAGGGGCACAATTAGAACAGGGGTATTTTCGTAGGCTGGGAAAACCAGGCTTGTTTGCTTTGTGCCCTCAAAACAAAAAGAGTGAAGATACAGTTGTTTCTCTGAGAGTAAATGTGAGGGAGAATAGAGATTTAAATCAGAGAACAAATGTGGCAGTAAGAGAAAAATATTGGATAATCCTGGGATGGAAACCAGAGGTTTCTTATTGCTGCATAGAAATCCAAGGGCTTCCTTAAAATTTGTAGAAGCAGGAAAACTGCCTAATTATTAAATTATTCTGGAAGGGGGTTACAGAGATTGTCTAGAATAGCCAAGAATTGCTTGATTATCCCACTTTTTTTTTTTTTTTAACATTTTATTTCTAGAATCTTTTTCCAAGCAATGGAAAAGCAACAGCACAAGAAGCAGCCGTTGGCACCACACAGGAAGTGAGTAGGAGAATCATGTTTCCATGTTGTTATCCTGCTCCTGATCTATGGTAATTTGCGCTTGCTGCCTTTGGGTTTAGATCCAAGTGATGAGCTCAGATCCCAATTTCACTTCTCACTTCATTAACTGGTTTTGGGCCTGAACTGACCTCTAAATGTCACCTACTGCTACCCTCTGCCTGAGCAGGGATATTCTGCACGTGGTCAGGTCTCTCAAAGCCCTGCTCAGGCCTGGTGTGGAATGAGCCTCTTTTCAGAGTCTGTACCAGAGGACTTTGAAATCCATATTTGTTTTATTTTATTGAAGAACTTTGTACCTTGATTTTCTGCTAAATAGCAACACTGTTTTCTTAAGAAACCAACTCAACCTAAGTTCTGTTTACTATTATCTCAACCATTTAACTTTAGCACACAGTGCGAGGTGTGCCCGTTCTGGGGATGAAAGCGGCTGGGGGTTCCCCCAATCCCCCAAAACAAGCGCTGTGCCCTCAGCCCCGCTGTCCCGCCGCTGCCCCTCCTTGCGAGCGGCACCAGCAGCGGCTCCAAGGCAGGAGAGTCCGGACGCGGGACCGGGACCGGGTCCGCTCCTCTCCCCGCCACCCGGCGCCGCTCTCCGCCCGCCGAGAGCCGAGCCGGATGTCACGGTGACGGGCGGGAGGCGAGGCCGGTGCGCTCCGCTGGCAGTCCCGAGCCCGAGCGGGCAGGTGGAGCTGGGACCCGCGAACGGAGCATGGAAGGTGAGAAATGACCCCACTCTTCTCCCGGACCCTCTGCCCCACCGGGGCCCGCAGCGGCTCCATGGCCCGGGGATTTCAGCCGCTTCTTCAGTGCTTGCTGCAAACACATCGCAGGCTCTGGAAAGGAAATCGAATCTTGTCTAGCAATTAAACGGGAAACGAACGGGGCTTTTTGCCCCCTCTCTGTTTAATTTCAGAGATCTCACAAAGCGCGTGATAAAGTTGGGGTTTAGAGTGAGCTTTATCTGCAATTTGTATTCTGGGGTTTAACGAATTCAAGGATGTCTTCTTTCTTTTCACCTGTAAAACGTGCCCATAATATTCAGAGCCAGCAAAAATCAATCTGGGAATTAATATTGGATTCTGGAATAATTACCTGTCATAGAAAAGCAATATTTCTGGTGTTTTTAACAATCTGGGCAAAGAAGCTTTGCAACGCATCACTTGGTTTCTTATTTCAAACTCAGACTCAGATTCTTACTTTGACTCAGTGCTTTAAGGGTCCAGTTTAGATTCTGCTCTGTCTTAGTGACTTGAGGCTTTTGGTTATTTTAAGTTAGCTGCAGATGCTTATTTAAAAATGCATTCTCCTTTGCTGAAGGCTTTTTAACTGTTTACATGTAAATAACCACTCATTGAATCTGACTGAATTGAGAACGTTGCTATTCGAGGGAAGTAACTAATTTGAAAGAATGGGTTTGAGGGCACTTCAGCACTTAGAAATGCAGGTTCATTTTCTTGATTGAGTTGGGATCACTGTCTTTTTGGGAGAGGAAAGTTTGTGAGGTGTGTTGGAACAGTCTGCAATTAGAAAATAACAAGGTTCATTATAACTGAGGCTATCTAAGAAGTCCTTTCTTTGGTGCTCTTATTTCTTGTGCGCTCAAAGTGAACATGAAAATGATCTTCAGGTTTTGGGTCTGTACTTGAGGATGATGAGGACCCATTAATGTGCCTGCAGCTGGGGATGAAGTTAGTGCAACAGTGATGTAATGTATTATCCCTGGATACAGTAATTTCCAGGAGTGTTTCCGTGGGTCTTGGAAAATTCTCTGCGCCCTGAGGGGTAACACGGCTGACCTGGATTTTCCACGGCCAATGTGAGGAGGTTTGGTAGGGTCACAAAGCAGCAGACAGACCCTGGCAAGAGTGAGTGTTTGAATGAAAATTTGTCATTAATTTGATTGTATCTCTACACGACTGGTTTGGTTTTGTGACTACTTGAAAGAACTGTCCAGCTGGAGCTGTCAGCTCCAGATTCTGGGCTGGGATCAACAGGTTGAATCAGGAGTTGGACTTTGATGATCCTAGTGGGTCTCTTCTGACTCAGGATATTCCATGATTCAGGATATCCTATACTGAGCCACTGAATTATTCTGCTGGGTTTAGAAGGTTGTATGCACCAATATGAGAAAAATCTCATTTTTACACTGCTGATCAGGGTTTCTTCCCAAAATGACATGTGCACTTAAAACGCCTCTGATGTTTCACACATTGCATGGTGCTTAAGAGCAGTAAAGTATCAGAAACCCCATAAGGAGTTTATTTGGCCCAGGTGTCTTCTTCAGAAAGCCATGGAGTCTGTGGATGCTGGAGAAGTATATTCAGTGGAGACATCAGCTAAAATTTCTCTTCTTAATGCCCCAGTGTGTGTTGAATATAAAAAACTTGTTGGGGTGGAAGAGATTGAGTGTTGTATGTAGTGAAGGCACTGACTTCAAACAAGGAAACTGGCTGTTTCTACTCCATATACTCTGATGGAAGGACTAAGAACAGATGGGATTTTCAAAGGTGTCCCCTTCCCTGGGCTGTTGGGCTGAAAAGTGCAGCTGGCAGGAAAAGGGCAGCATTCTGGTTTCATTTTGGGGAGAAACAGGTGAAATTGTAATAATTCAAGATACACCTCCCAATTCAAGATATGCCTCCCATTCTGTATTAAGGACAGAAAGGAATCAGGGTCATCAATGATTTGAAAAATATCCATTTTAGGAGGGTTAAATTTCCAGTTGGCTGTTCTGATCAAATACCAGGATAAAGTATGAACAGTGTTACATACTAAAATACCACAGCACTTTTTTTTAGCAAACTATTTGAATATTCTGGCTCCCTTTGCCTATTGGCGTAGAACACAGGATGGCCAAGGATTGGTTTCGAAAGCACATGAATTTTACTTCTCCTTTGTAAATGCACATCGTGCCTCGTCTGCAGCACACAGAGACAGGCGTCCCCTTCCCATGCACCCCAGCCAGTGGAGCTCTTTGAAGCTTGGGAAGACAAACGTGTTCTGTAAGTGATTTCCTGCCTTGTGTTTTTCTGAACATTTGGTAGAAAAATGGCCTTCATGGTCTAGAATCAGGGGTGGAATCTACCCACATGTTCTCCTGTCACAGAAGGAGCTGGCTTAGGATAGTCCAGAAAGAGACCTGAAGTTAAATATTAAGAGATCACCAAGGCTCTGAGAAGCTGCTGGAGACTGATGCTGTAAAGAAACCAAGTGGTGGTGAGGGGAGGTTGGAGGCTTGAAAGTGAGACAAAGACTGGGATGTTTCTCAAGCGAGAAGAGAAACATTCTATATTGTGTCATTGCCCTTATCTCTTCTGAAGGGTTGTCCTGCCCAGCAGCCATCATGGGCATGAAACTGTTGTGTTCAACAAATTATGAATAAATTCATAGGCTCCAGCAGGGAGGAGATGAGGGTCTGAGGAGGCTGAGCAGGTCCTGCTCAGCTCTTATGGGGTTTGGGCAGTGCCTTTCTCCAGCAAGTTGTCCTGCAGCTGCCAGGGAAACCTGAGGAATCCAATGGTTTCTAAAAATATATAGTTATCCAGGGATATATGAACAATTATTGGAACTCAAGCAGTCATGTAGGGGTTCCAGTTCTTTCTTCTGTGATCTCCTGGGAGCTCACGGGAATGCGGAATTGCTGCCGAGGTTTCAACGGTACCTTGGGGCTTCAGCCTGGGGCTTTGACCCCCATCACCCAAATGGAGCAACTGTGCAGGGATTGTGAATGCAATTAAAATCAAAATCAAGTGTTAAAGAATAAGGGAGATTTCATTTAATTACGTGCAGAATTACAAGTGAGTAATTTAAGTGTCTGTATTCATGGAATCACTGAATGTTTTAGGATGGAAGAGCATTAAAGCTCATCCTGTTCCACCTCCTGCCATGGGCAGGGGCACTTTCCACTATCCCAGCTTGCTCCAAGCCCTGTCCAGCCTGGCCTTGAACACTTCTAGGGATGGAGCAGCCACAGCTTCTCTGGGTAACTGATTGCAGTGTAAAGTTAAAATCAATATGAGGGAAAATTTTGTTAATTTACCCAGAATTTACTGATGTTTTCTCATCATTATTTGCTGTATAAATGGATCCATTTGCCTCTTTGTACCTCAATTTTCCTGGCATAACAGAATGAAAATGAGAAACTAAAGGGCCATAACTATAACCTATATAGTTCCTTGACTTTCTTATTTATTTCAAAATACTGATTCAGTAAATATGATAATAATATGGTAATATGACAAACTTTTTGTCATTTAATTCTGTGACTATCTTTATGATGCAAGGCCTTTATTTTGTTGCACAAATTATCCCCCCCTCTATTCATGCAGTTTTTTTTGGAGTACCTCTTCTGATACCAGGCTGCCTCATTGGAGTGTTACCAGAACTTTATATTTTAACGTTGCAGAGACCACAAAAAAGTTCCATATGCAGAGGAGGTAAAGACAGATAATGATGGGTTAAATGTCACCCGTGGTTAACACCTCATGCCCGCTGCCTGGGTGTTTCTGTTATGTAACTGCCAGGAACAAATTTTCCCAGTCCAGAAACTATTATTTTTTAGGTTCAAAGCTGATAAAAGATGTAATAAATAAAGAGGGGGAAAAGCTACAGGAAAGAAAGGAGGAAGGAAGCAGGTAACTGTGTCTGTGTTAACAATTCAGCCTCCTAACAATGAAATCTCAAGCAGGGAGGCCTCAGGTCTGTGCCTCCAGTTCAACTCAACAGCTGAACTTTGTGCACTGGAGTGGGCAGTGGGAATACCTGCAGCTTGTGTTGGCTTCAGAGCTCTGCTGAGCCCCCAGCACACCAGGAAACCAGGCTGCACGGGTAGTCCTCTGAAAAATTGCTAAAATTCCTAGCATTTGATCCCTTTTGGAATTTCTCAGTGGGAATTAGACTTGCATTCCCGTGAAAACCAAGTAGAGCTTGTGAAGATTATGGGGGTTTCCCTTTCTATTGGAAAAGGAATACAAAAATATCTTTGTGCTTTAGAGAAATTACCTTCCTACAGAGTTACTACGGCTGCACTGTGCTCACAGACGCTCTGTTCTGTAATTTTTGAAGTTAGAAAATCATACATAATCCCTTTTCTGGGCACAGGCCAGTGCTCAGGATATAAAGAAGTGAAGCATGATACTAATTTGTTTTTTATTTCTTTGAAACATTTTCGTCTTCAATTTTACTTCCAGCCAAGAAAACAGGAATTTATAAGATTGTAACAACTGTGTCATGAACTGTTCTAAATATTAGACACCTCAGGCTGCTTTTCTGTCTTTTGCAGATTCACAGCCCGGGATGGACCTCAGTAACCCTCAGGAACAGCCCATAGCTGCAGGTATTGTGCTGTTCAATTCTGCTTTTCCACCCTCTCTTGACAATTTTACATTTACATGGAGAAAAAGACATTAATTGCAGCTGGTTTAGGGTCCCAGGACACAGAATAACAGTCAAAAGTACGAAGAGGGGCATTAAAGGCAAAAAAAGTAAATTTTAGAGATTGAATAAAACTGGGAACTTCAGCATAACATTAGAAAATTATAGTAAAGTGGGAAAAAAAGACTGTATAGAAAGAAAGGAAATATTTTCAGGAGAAAGCTGGAAGTTTTGATTAGGGAAGCAAGAATAATACAATTCTCTTGGTTGACTGCATTTCCAAAAATATGAAAACAAACCTCCTGAGTCGGTTTGACAAGTGTTTCACTTTCTTGTTAATCAAAAAGTCGAGCCTCTTTTCAGCTCCAATGTAATATTTAGCTTGAGAAGGATTGGATGTGTTACCATCCAGCTGTCAGTAGGTTAAAGAATTTATTAGCAATTTCACAGTGTTACTGTAAATTTTAAAAATTCTCATAATGTTTGAAAGAAAATACTGTCTGTTTTTCTTAATGAAACATTGATCTGAAATTTAGAGAAATACACATAATATAGAGCTAGTTTGCATCATGGGGTCAATGAAAGAGGCTTTATTTTAAACACTTCACCAGAATAAATTTCACTACAGTTAAAAATGTGTCTTTATTTCTGAGGAGAGAGGCTGGAATCTCTGGGATGCTGATCTGCATGATAATGTTGATATTTAAAAATACACACGTGGAATAAGCAGAGAAGTGCAAGTGGGTTCAAAGAGGCCTTGATTACATGTGCTTGAGCAGTTTTCTGGCCTGGGGCCAGAATGATTAATATTTTGCCCAAAAGAACAAAGTGGAGCTGTGATTCCTTTGCCTTGCTCCTAGGAGCTCCATCCCTGCTCACAGCACTTGTCAGAGCACCTATGATAGAGTTAGATATACTGGATTTTATTCCTGCTGTCATTTAGAGCAACCTCCAGAATATTTAGATCTGAGCAAAAGCTGAAAATGGGTTCCAGGTATGTGTGAGAGTTTGTGTAGGATTTTGGGAAGTAAAATCATTCCCCAAATGACAACCAGTGCATCTGCAGAAATAACAGAGTGGGAATTGTCAGCAGTGCTGGGAGTGTGCAGGTGTTTGCTTTGAGGGAATCACCTGAAAATACTCTTGGAGAATAAATAGTTAATTTTTTTTCCAGAAGAACAAGAGGATTTGACAGACTGTAATCTGAACAAATCCCAGGAAATGGAAAGCATGGATAATGTGGAAGATATGAAGGAACACAATCAGTCTAATGAAGAAGTAGGAGGTAAAGTAGAGTTGGAATTCTGATAAATAATAGTTGTATTTTGTCTTTTTTATACATCTGATTATGCTATGAGAGCATGCCTTTAAAAGGAATAGCAACATAATTAATTTGGAGCATTTCAACACACTCCAAAGAGGAGCAACACTTTTCCATCAGGGAACCTCACGTGCATTTTACCAAGGTCAGTTTTACAGGATCTATGAAATATGGATGGGAAGATAAAAGAGCAAGTGCATCTGGTGAGCCTTTAATGTGTGTGGTAACGAATTCCTAAGAGCAGTTTGCATAGGCAAATCCTGTGTTAGGACTGCAATTTTTATTAATGCTGTTAAGTACTTTCATATCTAAAAAATAACTTGATAATTTATTCATTTTTTTGAAAGAAGGAACAAGTTACCTCAAATTCACAGGACCACTCAGACCTGTAAAATTCAGAACTGCAGCAGCAATGCTGTGCTTTAAGCTGTGGGTGAAGGAGAGGTTGGTCAGTTTTCCATGTTTATTGTTGAAGAAAATACCCTTCCTACAGGTTTGAGAGAAAATATAGGGATTAATTAAAATATTAAACTAATATGTACTGTCTTTAAAAACCAGCAGGCCCTCTTCATTTATAGATAGAAGATAACAGCATCAGCTCCTGAAACTTGACAATCTTACATCCCTCAGAGCTCAGGGGTTTACATGTGTCTATGACAGATGTTGAGTTTTTTCTGTGCTGTAGAAGCTCCCAAACTGAAATCTCAGCAATAACAACAGTTCCTGCCATGATCTGAGAGAGTTCATCTGTGCCAGGGCCTCAGCCACAACCAGTGAGGAGTGTGCCTGCTGGAGGATGTGGGGCACGTGTCCTGGTGACAGCACACTTGGTGTTACCACTTTCACAGGGCCTTTCTGTGCCACAGCTCCATGGCAGTGCAGCAGCCCCAAGGGAAATCACAGCTGTGGCTTTGGGTTGGAGTTTGAGGTAGAGTTTGTATCACATGAATCAAGTAAATCTTCACTAAAGAATGATGTGTTTTGGCTGTGCAAGTAGCTTTGGTTGTTCCCTCTAACATTAATGTGATTATTTTGCAGAGGTTGTACTTTTGTATTATTAAAGACCAAATGTTTTTATTGGTTAACAAATTGCAAACAAACGTGAAACACTCAAGGGAGTGGTGAGATGTATCTCACTCAAGTGATACAGTGCCAGTATCTGGAATTGTGCTGGTGTCTGGCCTTCCTGGACAATTTATGGAGAGACATCACACAGGTTTTCTGACCAAATTTGGGTGTCTGGATTAAGATGGAAACCCCAGAGCAGCTGCTGCTTAGCAGGATTCTGCAGTTGAGATTAGCTCATTATAAATTTCTGCTATATAGAGCCTGCCTTGGGCAGGTGAGTTCTGCTCTGCTTACCCTAAATACAGAGGTTTAATAGAATAGATAGAATATGGAAGATTTGAGCATTTTCTACATCCAAGGCAGCTGATCTCTCAGATCCCACAGGACATCAAATATTCACAGCCATGCTCCAGCTGTTTGTCCACCCCTTGCACCAATTCCACTCTCACCAGCTCACATCTCCCTGTGCTTTCCCAGTGTCCCAACCCTTCACTCCCCCTGGTCACTGAGCTGTGGTGCAGGAAGCCAGGACAGGGTTTTTTTCACAAACCCCTCAGCACTGACCACCTGAGAGGAGTTGCTGTAGCTTCTTCCCACCTTCCCATTCCAGGAGCCATGTCCATACTGCTCATATGCAGCCTCCAGGAATGAAGCAAGTCCTTTTCCTGTTCTCTGGCTGCCCTGTGCCTGCAATACCATTTCTCACCCTCTTTTCCATACATTTGAGTCAGGAACAACTTGGACATGTGAGAGACTGCGTTGGTACTGCTCTTACCATCCATTTTTTATATTGCTGCTGATCTCTAAAAGTCTCTTTAACATTTGTTCTGGAATGCAAACACTGAAAATTTACATCTCAAAGACAATGTTATAAATATCAATAAAACATAATTCCCTTCCAGCAGCCTCCCTTACCATTAGAGCTCATTCATTATAAAGTGAGTATGAACCTTCAGTATCACAGTGCCCCATTCCTTGCTGCTCACTGCAGGCATAAAGCCATGACTGCAAGGAGAGAGATGCTTCAAATGCACAAAAAAAAAAAAAAAAGATACCTCCAGCATCTCTGTGTAAAATGGCACAAAATAAAATATACATTGTGTTTGCTCTAGTGCTTCACACACTGTTCTCTGCAGTCATTCTGATACCGGAAGCACAAAAATCTGAAATATTTAAGCATGCTGTGTTAGTACTCCAGGCCTTGCAGTGATCAGGAGGTGCACTTAAATTTTCTTCCAACAGCACCAGTTCAGTTGTTGTTGGAGACTGAAAATCACAAATAATCTCATCTTTCATGTCATGCCCTCTATAAAATAGCAGCAGCTCTGTTAGTCCCTGAGCAGTCCTTGTGGGTCAGTAACTACTGTCTGACTTCTATAAATGAAACCTCATTCTGACAGTGCTGTCCTGGTGGGAGGATTATCTTTTGGGGATCACTAACCCTGGTAAAAAATGAATATATAACATTCTACAGAAACACAGAGTAGAAATATCATCAGTATTGGGAAAAGGCTTTTGGGAAAAGGCTTTTTTCCTGCCTACACCTGAAAAACCTATTGGTTAATAAAAAAAATTAAAAGCTCAATTACTTTATTTGGCACATTGCTACGAACACAAATCCCCTCATTTTATATCAAATTTAAATAGAAATAATGAAAAATGTTTCTGTGGCTCTCATAAATGTTAATCAGGTTTGTGAGAGAGCAATTCCACTCCAGCACCTTCCCAATTCACTGCTGATGACAGCCTGTGACACAGAAACCTCTCCTTTTTCTCTCCTGAACCCCCGCACGATCCGTGCCCCCGGGGTTTGTTCCATCTGCTGAAGGCCATCATGGGAACATGAGGCCACTGACTCATGGAGAGAGATCAGGCCTTCGATAACCTGCTTTCCACTGCCTTAGTGTGTCTCTAACATGTTTTTCTACAGCACAGTTATGTCTGGTTTTCTCATGTCTTGTCAGCCATCCGTAGTGAGTAGGAATCTTCCAGTTTCTTGGACTACATGTTTTTGTGACTCTTGCATTATTCATGGGTGACACTGTGAGTATGTTGTGGGGAATTATTCTGAGGCTTTGAGCAGAAGCCGGACCTGTTTAAATCTACATGTTGTCTGACTTGGTTTGGTGGAGCCTTTTATGCTAAAAGTGCTGCTGGGATCCTTTTAAAAGCTTATATCCAGTTCCTAAAAGCACTAAATTAATGTATAGGGCTGAAACATCATCACTGGGGCTCATTTGGTATTAAAAAATCCCACTTTTCCAGCAAACAGTTCTGTATTTGTACTTCTCTGAGCCTGTGCAAACACACCAGCTTATGGTGTTTTTACACTATCCTAACACAGGTGAGATGCCATTCTATGGAAACAACTCAACTTGTCCTGTTCCACCCCCCTGTTAAACAGGCTTCCATGATGAGCAGCGCTAAGTATCGGGCAAACAATTAGGCAGCAGGCTATAGTAAAATGGTAATTAAAAGCTTGATGGGGAAGAAGGAAAAAAAAAAAGAAACAAAACCCCCTTTTCTTGCCTCAAGGGACTGGAAGCTGCACGCTGTGGTGCACATGGTGTATGCTCGCCTGCAACCATAAAAATACACCGTTCCCATGGTGCTTCCTGTGTCTAGTCTGAAAAGAGACAAGCAATGAGAGCAGGGGGGGAAGCTCTTGATTTCCCCTGTTTCTTTATGTGCCCCCAACACTGTTACCTTTGGTGGCCAAAGTTGACACATCTTTAATTTAAAAATTAAATTAAAAAAGCTGCGCTCTTTCCTCTGGGAGCCGCAGCCAAGCGCGAATGTTTAATTATGTCTTAATTCTCTCAGCTGTTGAGGCAGACAACTTTTGGGGTGTTATGAATGTCAGCGAGCTTTCATGGTTGTGAGCTAAAAAGAGATAAAAGCCACATTTGTGGTTTATGGATGTTAATTGCTGCTGCACTGAGGTGTGTGAGGGGGGCGGTTGAAAGGCTGGAGTGAGGCAGGAGAGGTGACAGAGCCTCGCTGGGGCGCTCAGCAGGGTTCCAGCGGTGCTGCAAGAACACGCACTTATCTGCCTGGAAAGGAAGTGCCGTTTTTTATCAGAATATTACATCTCCCAAGCCCAGCTCGAGCCCCGGCGCTCATGGGACTCGGGGTTATCTCGCAACATCAGCAGAAGTTCACTGCGAGGGGATTTCTGTAGTGTTGAACCCAACTGTGCTGAACGGGTCGGGCTTCTCTGGGGGGGCTCTACTGGGACTGCAAGCCGTGTTTTCCTTATCAACAAGCGATCCTCTTGACTTTGTTTGAACTCTTCAGACTGTGCCGTCAGCGGCAGGAATGCTGCCAGGCACGCTCGGTGACATCAACGGGGCGGTGGTGTCACCCAGCCTGTAAATGATTGACATCAGCTGGACTATCCTGAGCACTCAGCACTGACACAGACACTCGGATACTCTGATTGCCTGGAGATAATCAGAAAGTGCAGCTATTTCTCATTTTAATTAACCCATTATAGTGATTAGAAAATAGAATTTACTTTTGAGATATCCTGACTCCCAGTGGAAGCTCTCAGACAGAACAAGGGCTGGAAAGAGGATGGATGCAGTTATCCAATGGGGCTTCATTCCATAACTTTTAAAACTCCTTTTTTCCCCCCACCTTGTTCTACAATTTGTATCTTGGATTCATACAAAATAATTCCCTGAAATTATTAAGGGTGATAGTCCCTGAAATATATTAAGGTGAGATAAATTATTCTTTTGGCATCGAAATTAAATCTTGTCCGGGACAGACGAGTGGTGATTCCTCCTCACTCCCCCCAGCAGAAAATAAGTGATGCAGAAAATGTCCCTGGGAACTCCAATCACATGTTGTTGTAGGAAATAATCCATTTTTGGAAATGCAGATTGGTGAAAAGGAAATCAGGTAATGGGAATGAGTCACATTTTGCCCCCAAACCAGGTTGTTCATTTGGCACAAAACGGGAGTTGAAGGGACAGGTTCACTGTTTGTGCTGCTGGAAAAGTATCAGGAAAAAGAAACAAATCCACAAGAGCCAAAACTTTGCTAAAATATATACAAATATTTCCCTGAGCATTGGAATTGGTGGTTCCCGTGTCTCTTGCTGACTGACTTTTAACGGATTTATGCAGAGTTTGCACCGAGTGCCCGGTGCCTGTTACACCTGGGGCTCCTCGGGGAACCCTCAGCGCCGTCTCCCATCACGCTGCATTCGCTCCAGTTCTTGTTCCGGCTATATTTCCTTCTCCTGCCCTGCAGGAGCGTTAAGAACTTTGTAAATCCCGAGCTCATCTCGCTGTACTCCCGTGGAGCAGCGTGTGGCTGCGCTCACCTGCCGTGCGTGCAGCCGCGCTCCTCTCCTGCCTCTCCTGGAGCAGCAGCTCCACCTCCAGGAGCGCCTCTGGGAGCTGCAGGTGCTCCCGGACTGGAGCTCTGAATAATCCTGGTTTTCCAGGGAGGGCTGGATTTGTTGTGCAGGTCTGAATCGCAGAGTCCTGGGGACAGTTTAGGCTGGGAAAGAGCTGTGAGATCAGTGTTACTAAGGGAACACACAGAGGATGCATTCGCTCCTCTAGAAAATTGTGCTAAAAGTAAACTACAAATATTTGATTAGAGAACCACAAATAGGAGATGGCACAGGTGAAATCTAAAATTCAAGTCAAGATTATTTACTACTGGAAATTTTTTAAAGTTCAGTCAAATCAGTGCACTGTTCAAAGTGTTCAAGAACATCTGAACCAAACTCCTGCCTTCAGCCTGTATGTGTTAAAATTCCTCAGGTATTTATCACAGATTTCCCTGTTCTTTGTACTATTTTATCTTATTTTCTCTCTTCATTTAATTTTTCTTACAAGGATATATTGCATTGTCAGGAAGGCTCCTGGGAGATGAATTTACAAAGATTAAATGAAATGATACTTTGAATTTCTCAGGTTTGAAGTTCATTTGAAGCACAGTTGACCAGACTCGACCGTGCCTGAGTGGTCACATTAGTGATTGGTCCCTTGATATAAGTAATGCCAGTGATTATCTGAATTTAACATGTGGCCTTTCTCAGTCTGACTGTTGGGTCCAGATGTTCTCTGATTAACTGTCTCATTGAAGTCTGATTTAACGGTTGTGATTGTATCTGCCTTGCTGGACTTCAGGAATTGTAATTTTAGAAATGTTTTCTCTGGTTGATGGTATCTTAACGGCAAAGGAAAGGAAGAGCTCGTGCAGTTTCATCTTTTCCTGTGTTTTTTTGTAAGAGGGAGACTTTAAAGAGATTCAAATCTGAAAAGATAACATTAACAGGTGTCAAAATTAAATTTCATCTGGGACAGGTGTTGGAAAAACAGGGCCCTGCAGACCTGAGGATGTGGGATCCCCTCCAGCCCTGGGGGTGTGGAAAGTTGAGTAAAAATGGTAAATTATTGCCACTTTTTAGAATTAAACAACCAAAAGAAAACCCCATGGTAGTTTCAGAATACACTAGCCATGGTTTTCCAGCCCCTAGTCTAATTTGTCCCAGGGAAGGTTGTTGTGCTTCCCCTAATTCTGTTTGTAGTTTCAGTTAAGAGCATTTAAATGCAGTTAAATGAAGTTAAATTCCATTTCCATCTCTAAACCCAGCACTACACAGTGTTGCTGTGCAGTTTGTTCTGTTTTACTCCAGCTTTAGGAATGCTCAGTTTTGGGGAACATTTCTCCTTTACCTCTATTTCTGTTACTAAAACTCCAACATAATTTGGAAACCCTTTGAATGAAAATCCTAGAAAAACACTGGAGTATGATTAGGCAGAAAATTATAACAGAGGGAAAATACTTTGTGTGAAATAATAGATTTCCACAGGAATATTAATCTTTATAAGAAAAAGAATTGTTTTAAGTAAGATGCTTGAAGAACCAGTTACATAATTCAAGTTTCCTGATTCACATGAGCTTGGAAACGATGTGTGTTGTTTGGTTGGTGTTATTTTGCAATTAATTGTACAACTAGATAAATTACACTATGCTTTAATGATAGAGAGGCTCTGGTATTAATGAAGTAGAAAATACACATCTGAGCACTTGGAAAATGATGCCTGGCTGATTTTTTTTATTTTCTTTCCAATTCTCAGTGCTGCATTTCAATTTGATTTGTTTCTATTTTTGTTTCAAGTCACAATAAAACCAAGGAGACTCATTACCATTGAGCCTGCACTCCACAAAGGAGAATGATGAAAGTTTCTCTCCTATATTTAGAAGGGAAATTTCCACCAGGTGCATTCTGCACGGGGTCATTTAGGAATTACCTCTCACGTCTGCTTTATAAAATATCTAAACAAAATAAGTACTGGGGTTTTTTTGTATAAAAATGACTGTTGAACAAAACAGTACTGAGAAAATACTAAAAGGCACAAAGATAAAATAAACCCAAATATGCCCCAATTAATAAATGCAATATTTGGGGCTTTTACTACAGCTTTGGCCAGTAGTGACACAAAAAGAGACCCAAGGAATGGGACAGTATCTGCACAAAGGCATTTCTTGTCACCATGTCCTGGTTGGGGTGGTTGTCTCTGCTGTCTGGCTGGAAGTTAATTCTGCTGTGAGGTGATTACACTTCCCTTGTTGGCAAACAATGACCTCATAAAAGCTGTTGGGAAAAAGGGAGTCCAGGCTAGAGTCAGAAGGAAAACAAACCAGGGTGGGCCAAAAAGGCTTGAAAACCTTTCCCTTCCCTAGATGGATATCTGCAGTGGAGTAGAAGAAAAACATGGAGAAAATTTGTCTTAATTTTGATAGTGTTGCCTCATTAAGAAAAAAAATCTCATGTTGTTATTGTGTCACTTCACATTTTATAATTTCCCATTAGTCTCCAAATTCTCTGTATATACATGTAATTGTTTTCTTCTTGTTTGAGGAAAAAAACTTAGGCATAGTATTGTTTATTTGAATTATTTTCCCCTGGTTTATAATTTCTATGGGATGTTCTACTCTCTTTATTCACTAAGGAATATGGGAATTTTTTATCCATGACTTATCTTTGCCCTCAGTGTGTTGATTCCATCGCTGAGGTGTTTCTCACAAACACACGGGGTTCTGCCTTGATTTTGGAAACTCTGCTGACTTTTTCAGCTTCACCACTCTCTGTCTCAGACTGGGTTAGGCACAGAAGTCTCCTTCTGGCATGTGTCTGTAGGGTTTTGTGGGGATAAGGGTGATGAATCATCAGTTAATACCTGTCAAACCCAGGTAGTCACAAGAACCCTCCAATATGCCCCGTATCGACTCCCTTCTTGTTCCTCGGCATCTGAATCCCATTAACAGCTGTCAAAACCTGGTAAACTATTTATATGCTTTCACAATTTGTTTAATTGGATAGTTAGGAAATGGCATACAAGAAAAGCTTTCCTTTTTCCTTTTTTTTTTTTTTTTTCCTTTAGTCTGGTTGAACATCTGTAGCATTAGGGGCTCATTATCTCTGAATTGGCACAGCAAATCAGCAGCATCATTAAAACGCCACATTAAGATGATTAAGTTTCTTTGTTACCCAGTTGACTTTTTGCATGTGCTGAGGATTTCACGATTATGACCCCACTCCTTGTAAAACACTTGAGCTACATCACCCTTTCCTGCCGTTGTCTTTAATGGCTGCTGGGTTTCATTCCTTGTGCTCTTCCCATCACTCCTGGTAAACTTTGCTTAACAACAGGACAAAACTTATGTTCTCTCCTCTGTGTTTGATTCCAGAGTCTCAGATTAAATGGAGAATTTGGGGGGGTTTCCTTCTGAAACGTCCTCCTAGAGAAAACAGCTCAGCTTCAGAAACCCTCCAACTTGCTCCAATTATTTAGCTCCCTTTACTTTTTATTTCTGCACTTTCAGCCTGGAGAAGAGAGATTGAGTGGAGGTGTCAGAGCAGCCACCCAGTATCTGAAGGGACCTAAAAGAAAGCAGAGAGGGGCTTTGCTTCAGGAACAGGGCTTACAGGACAAGAGGGAATGGCTTCAAGCTGAAAAAGGAGAAATTCGTGTTGGATATATGGGAGAAATCCCTCCCAGTGAGGGTGAGGAGGCCCTGGCACAGAGAAGCTGTGGCTGCCCCATCCCTGGGAGTGTCCAAGGCCAGGCTGGACAGGGCTTGGACCAACCTGGGAGAGTGGAAGGTGTCCCTGCCCAGGGCAGGGGGTGGGACTGGATGAGCTTTAATGTCCTTCCAACACAAACCCTTTGTGATTCTATCATTTTATAGAGCACACACAAGCACTGTTTGGGTGGTGACTCAGTCTGAAGTTGCCACCGCAGCTTTATTTTGGATTTTTTCCAGAACCCATTGTTTTTACAGTGTTTCAGGTGAAACAAAAATATTACTCTGGAGTATGTCTTTCATCTTGTAATCATCTCCCCAGGAAATGAAACCATGTGTATCAGCCTTAACGCATCACACCAGCACTTTGTTCTGTAAAAGCTGCAGCTTTTTTTTTTTTTTCTCAGTGTATATTAACTCCATGAACTGCCTCAAGAAAAATAGTTCCCTGGCTTGGACTCCATGAATGCTTTTCTTTCTCTTACAACCTCTTTACTTGCCTAATAAAAGAGATGATAGCACTTCTTTTTTCCACTGTGGGAACTTTCTTAGTGTTTTTAGGGATAATTGTGTTTTTCCTTAGTTAAATTTCCCTGTTCTACATGAAGTCACAGCTTCCTTCCTCTTGATTAAGGCAGACCAGCCTGGAAACTCCCTGATCTAATAAAATATGTTGATATGATTTTTAAGTGACAGATACAAACCTTCCACACAGCTGCCAATCTCCTGATCACATGGTATTCCCTGTGCATGCCAGTACAGAGAAAAGTCTGGGCTGAAAAAGTAATCAGGTGGCTCCAGACTCTGCAATCACTTGGTTAATTTTAGTCCAACTCATACCAAGCCATTTTTTCCTCAGACTGCTTTGCACCAAAGCTGTCTCCTACCTGGCTGTCAGGAGGTGAAGCAGCCTCTAAACTGTAACAGGTAAAAAAATCCCAACGCTTCTAATTTATATTTGGATTTTAAAAAGCCTCTTCTCTTGTGGCTTCTCCTGGTCCCAGTCATCAGAAGGTGAATTTTTCTGTGGAAATCCTTCAAAAACCTACAGGAAAATACTTGAACTTTGGATGCCATGGACAGCTGAAACAGCCCCCAGAGGCAGTGATAGAAAAGCCTTGATCAAAACTCAGGTGCATCTTCCTCTGTTATTACAAGGAAACACAAGCCATATGTGCAGCATGAAAACTGCAGAGGTGATCATTTGCCATGGTGGAATCATAAAATGATTTGTCCAGTTTGCACCAGTCCCCAAGGATGTGCCATGGGCGGCTCAAACCAGTGCCCACACTGAGCCACACAGACCCTGGCACAGCTCTGGAGCTGGGAGCCAAGAATTGTGGTGAGAAAGAGCAACAAACAACACAGAAGCCTCTGCTGGAGGTCACAGCTTGGCCTCCACTGCTGAACAAGAGCGTGTGATGCAGACAAAAGGTGAGACGTTAAGTAGAAAGTGGGAATTGAAATTGTTTCTGAAAGCACCAACAATGTGCAGCTGCACAGGGTACTTCCTTTTACCCTGCTGGGCAGGATGTAGCAAAATAATTTGGAACAGCCTCCTTTTGAGAGGGAAAAAAAACAACCAACCAACGAAAAAAAAGCTTCTTTTTTTTCTGGGAAAGGGATGGGTGTTGAAATCTGCTTTCAGCAACTGGCAATCATTTTTCCTCGGAATGATGGAAATGGTTGTATAAACTAATGTTGGAGGAGTCTTGATAGCAAGATCACCCACATACCCTTGGACATGTAGTTGGCAGCAGAAGGCACCTGCAGAGGAAGCCCTGTTTCTGCAGAAGCAGGAATCCATGGGATGTGAAGCAGAGCTGATACTGAAGGATCCACAAAGAGAAACAGCCTATTTTTGGGTGAATCTGGAGCTCCCTGTGACCCCCTAAGCAAACACCTAAACCCACCTGAGCTCATCCAGGACTGCAGCAGCAAGTCCCAACAGCAAAATCTGAATATTTTCCTGGATAGGGGATAAAAACACATAGTATGGGAGAAAACCCCATTCTTCCATCAAGATCCCCATCCAAGGAGATCACAAGAGGGATCTCAGAGTTTTCCACACTACTGAGGGGTCTTGTGTAGGACAAAAAAACCATCACCCTCCTATTTCCCCCAGCTCAGTCCTAAGTAAAACAGATTGGCAGAGCTCAATGCAATCAATTAGGACAGAGGAGTGATTTTCTCCCTAAAATGCAGCTGAAAATTTTGATTTCATGAAAGTTTAGGTTGCCAGATCTTTCTTTTTCAACGTTGCTTTTATGTATCCACCTCATTTTCACTGCCACCCATTGTTTGTTCTCGGCATTTGATGTGGTTTATTACTCAGAACCAGAGCTAATACATATTCAGCAGTTCATGTTCTGTACTTTGGAGAAAGCACAAGTGATTCAGTGCCAGATTGAACTGTCTAAGCCTCGGCTGGAGGGAGGAGCAGGTGGCCAGAGAACAAGACTTTCAAACAGGAAGCCAAGTGGTGCAGCTCGTGCTCGTCTTCACTGGGTAGCTTGAGGCACAACTTGAGTTTCAGCCTTAGTCTGTGTCTTGTCAGAGAACCATGGAATGGTTTGGGATGGAAGGACCTTAAAGCTCATCCAATCCCACTCCCTGCCCTGGGAAGGGACACCTTCCACTATCCCAGGTTGGTCCAAGCCCCATGCAACCTGGCCTTGGACACTTCCAGGGATGGGGCAGCCACATCTGCTCTGGGCTGTGCCAAGGCCTTCCCATCCTCACAGGGAGGAATTCATTCCATATACCCAACCTCAATTCTCCCTCTTTCACCTTAAAGCCATTCTCTGTCATCCTGTCACTCCAGCTCATGATGAATTGTCCCTCTCTGGCTCCCCTGTGACCCCTTCAGACACTGGAAGGTGCTGTGAGGTCTCCACACAAACTTCTCTTCTCCAGGCTGAACAGCCCCAACTTTCTCAGCCAGCTTTAATAACAAAAAAGCTATCCTGGCAATGATTAAGGATTTTAATGGAAGTGCTGGTAGTGTTGGAGTTAATTGTGGGAAGGAAATTCAGCACCCTGAGTTGGGAATCATCAGCTGTTTATACAGTGTGCACACATTTTTACTCTGTTAGTAAATCATTAGCTGCCTGTTACATCCTCCTTTGTCACAGAGCTGAATTCATTTGGGCAATGCCTTTGGATTCCTCTGGACTGGCTACAGGTCCAGGAGCCTGTTTGAAGGCCATGGAGCCTGTTTGAAGGCCATGGATGTTGATCTTCAGGAGGTGTCAGATTGTTTGCCACATCCTCACAAAATTACTTCAGGCAAATCATTTCTGGGATACATTTATCTATCAGGAAACCCTTACACTGCCACTGCTAGTATTACTCACACAAGAGTAAATCAAGATTATCAACTGCTCCTCACACTCTGAGAGCTACGGATAAAAACTGTGATTTGCAGGTGAAAATTAGGATTATTGTTTAGGCTTAACTAGTGAGAATCTACCCCATGGGAGAACTGGGATTCCTACATTGATCAGACATATTTCCTAAGCTTGTTCCAAGCAACAGAAGTTCCACAAGAAGGTATAAGTTATAAGATATAATTACTTTTTTAAATTTGTGCCTTTCTGCATTTCCAATTCACAGAAGCAACCTGAAATGTTGATTTCTATAAAAATAATAGTTGTGAGTGGTGTGAAAAAGTGTTTTCTTTTGAATTCTGGCAAGTAATTTCAAGAGATGTTTGTACTGTATTATACTTTCATAATCTGTAGAAGGAAAGCCTCCATCAAAGATAATTACCAAGCAGGTTGATTGCTTTCAAGGGTTATCTCACTGTATCTCTAAGTGTCCATGACCAGTGAAGTTTTATTTCTTCATCTGCACATTTCAGTAAAACTTTTAAGAAGATTGATACTGTTGTTTTACATAATTTTTAGTGCATTTTTTCCTAAGGTGCTTCACTGTGCATAAGAGTAGCCTTTTTTCACTCCTGTGCTTTGTTTTACCTGCAGATGATGTGATTAAAGTGAAGGGTGAATACAGTGAAAGAGAGGAGAGTGCTTTAAATCCTGAGCCTATGGAAAACCTGGAAGAATCTGAGCTGCCTTACACATATCCCAGAGAATATAACGAATATGAGAGCATTAAACTGGAAAGACACTCGGGTTCATATGACAACGTCAGGCCAGCTAGTGGAAAGATGAATTGTGATATCTGTGGATTAGCCTGCATTAGCCTCAATGTCTTGATGGTTCATAAGCGTAGCCACACTGGTAAATATCCCTCTGTTGTTCTTGTAAGAGCTGGAGTGCTGAAAAGATGATGATTTTTAATCTAGACTGGTTATTTTTAAAAAGCATACCAAAATCGGGGTTTCCTTGTTCTGTCCTTGATGCCACATGTGATCTTTATCAAGTTACTCGCTGTTCTGTGCCTCACTTTACCCACCTTTCTCTTATCAGGATTGAATATTATTAAAAGCAAGTTGGTGAGGCATTTTAAGAATTTTGGATGAAAGGCACTATGCAATGCAGTATTTCTGGCACAAAGCAGAAGTTAATTTGGTTTTGTGCTGCCATTTTCAGTCTGTGTATAAATTTCTCTCTGTGCCATACTTTGGCAACAAACCAATGAGCATCTTAAGTTTCAGCCTGCAGTAAGATAAGACTTTTTATTCCTTCTAAAAATTGCTGGCTTGTTGGAATCAGCCTCCTCCAAGAGCGCTTCCTTCCATGGAAGAACTGTGCAGTGTTTTCCATAGTCCCACATATGCTACGAGCAGCTCTGACACCAGAGCTACACCTCCCTCCCACTGAAGTCACACTCTGTGTGTTTCTATAGAAAGAAATCAATCCAATAGCTCATTCTTTCCTCTTCCGAAAAGGCAGAGGACAGCATGATACCCACGTAACCATTAAATGTCCTTTTCTGTATGTCATTTTAAGGTGAACGGCCATTCCAGTGTAATCAGTGCGGAGCTTCCTTTACTCAGAAGGGAAACCTCCTCCGCCACATTAAACTACACACAGGGGAAAAACCTTTTAAGTGTCACCTGTGCAGTTATGCCTGCCAAAGGAGGGATGCGCTTACGGGTCACTTAAGGACACATTCTGGTAAGTGACTTCACAGGCACTCCATGTGTTTTGGATGTGTGTCACTGGGACACTCGGTGTGGAAAAGACAGTCAGCAAGGTTTGCTCAGCCTGTGGAAGGCTCAACGCAGAGCAGTGACCACTCACTGGTGCTCCTGGAATCAGCTCGGGGCTGGCTCTGCTCTTGGTGCAAAGAGAGGGGCCATGGGAATCCCTATCACAGCCCACAAACCTGCTTGCACAAATAACTCCATGGTCTTTTCACAGAATCACACAATTATTCTGGTTGGAAAAGATTTACAAGATCATCAAGTCCAACCTTTGACCCATCACCACCTTGTCAGCTCATTTTCATGCGAGTGGAGCTGGCTGTGCCAGCAAGCTCTGAACTTGAGGAGAGTATGAGATGTGCTTTGCTGGGACTTCCATCCCATTCTGAGCTGGGAGGAAAATCCCAGGAGCATAATTGCAGGCAGATGACTATTGCCACCTCACTGTGGTGCAGTGCCTTTCATCTGAATCTCTTAAAATGCTCAACAGATAATCCTTCTCGAGCCTGGTAGGGTGTTCTGTCCATTTTACTGATGGGGAAATGGAGGCACAGAGCTGAGGTGACTTGGATAACAAGTCAGGTACAACTCAATCTTAGCTGCCCCAGTTCTGCAGGAGCCAGGTTGTGCTTGCCCTTGAATTTGTCTGTATCCTGTGTTCTACAAGGGGCTCAGAAAGAAAACCTTGATTCTCAATGATAGATGTTATCTCTGTACTCACTGTACAGAAAAAAAAGTTCAACCTCACAAAGAATCAAAGTAAAAAATGAGCTTATCTGCCAAGGATAAATGAGATTCTGATTTAATCAAGACCAGCAGTGCGGTGCTGTCCCCCACCAGTACAATGTTACAACCACCACGCTTCAAGCAAGGCAGTGTTTTAGTGGTCTCTTGTGGTTATTTTAATTACTTGATTGTTTCTTTTTCTAGTGGAGAAGCCATACAAGTGTGAGTTTTGTGGAAGGAGCTACAAGCAGAGGAGCTCGTTAGAGGAGCACAAGGAGCGCTGCCGGACTTACCTGCAGAACGCTGGCATGTGTGAGGCTGGTGAGTTTATCACATTACAGTGGTTTTGGGGTTTCAGTACATTACAGGGCTTATAAAAGGGCATCTGGTGAGCTGTTAACCCACAGCCTGAGAACAGCTTTTCCTACACTCCTTTTCAGTAACCTGAGGGGCTGTAACGTTCTAAAGGGGCTGGTTCATCATAGCCCTCAGGCAGGTAGTTAGGGAGTGCTTTTATTTTAATCACTTTTTTCTTTAACAGTTACTTTGTGTAAAACATCTAAAATAGCTTGCACCCAGCATTTCTGGAGGTGATGCTCAGTGAGTTAAATTATTCCTACCTTAATGATTTTATGTGGCTCATTTTACAGGATGAGTTGTTGACAACTGTTCTTCCTGTCTGGGTGTGTTTGATGGTTCTTTTTCTTTAAAATAAGAACTGTTAGAATTTGCAGCAGTTTGAGTGGCCTGGATCCAGGGCATGAAAAGGGAGTGGTATCCCAAAAATCACTGACAGATCAGCTTAGGAGGTAGTGAGAGGTAAAGGGCTGTTTTTGAGAATAGAGCTGCATTTAGAAAAGATAAAATATATCAAAACATGGGGTTTTTTTTATATTTTCCATTTTGCAGTCTCATTTGCTGCAGTTCCAAAATACTTTGGTGAAAAGTAATCACCATAATCTTTGTCCCTGCTTCACCTGAACTGTTCAGATCCTAAAATTAACTGTGATCTGAGTCTCACAACACACCAGTAAGCCAGGAAAAAATTGCTCTTCCCATTCAGAGTCAGGGAGTGGCTGTGACCTCCCAAAGAATTCTGTGACTGATCTAAGCAGACCTGAGGCTACACTTTCAGAATTCAGGCTCCCATCTTTTGCTAGGCAGCCTTGGAAAAGCACCAAATAATGGAAACATGGAATCACAGAGGGTTTGTGTTGGAAAGGACCTTGAAGATCATCCAGTGCCCCCCTCTGCCATAGGTAGGGACACTTTCCACCACCCCAGGTTGCTCCAAGCCTTGTCCAACCTGGCTTTGGACACTTCCAGGGATGGGGCAGCCACGGCTTCTCTGGGAAACCAATTCCAGCCCCTCCTCACCCTCACAGGGAGAAATTTCCTCCTCATAACTTTACCAACAACAGTAAGGACAGGATTCTGCAGGAATCATCACAAGCCAGGCCTGAAAATCAGCATGAAGAGCTTTTGGTATGTGATGAAAAAAAACCTTGGGTACAGGAATCCTGACACTGTGCAGAGTGAGTAGGTTGGTGTTTCAGGCTTTGTGACACACACAGGAAGCCTCCCAGAGAACCACATTTAACTGAGTATTTCATAGAGGTTTTTAATAGTTTATAGTTTTGGGGGGGCTCTCTTCTTGTCAGTAAGTGACACATTTCTTAGAGCATTAGTAAAAGTAACTGGTTACCAGCTCATTGGTAAGGTTTGGGTTTTGTGAGGATCCTTACACATTGTAACTGTGGTTTGTGTTCCAGTACACACTCACAGCATGGCCCACCCATGAAAATGGGAAACACCAGACCTGCTGCAGGTCTCTGCTCTCATGGTTTAGATCATTTCAGAATAGCAACATTTCCCCCCTTATCCCGAGCTTGGAGTGCAGTCCTTGCTGCAGCACTGCAGGGAGCCTTACCTGCTCACAGGCAATGTAAATTCCCAGTTTTGCTGGGAATTTAACTGCTCACAGGCAATGTAAATTCCCTGTGTGCCAGGAGGTGGCTGCTCCCCTGCTTTGGAGACCTTCACACCCTTACACATATTGCAGTGTTGTTGGGGAAGTAGGAAATTTTATGAAAAATGGGAACTCCTGGGGCATTTCCATCCAGTTCCCTGGTATTAACAGGATGTTGAGTGACAGAACCAGGGAGAGGGAAAGCTGGAAACACTCTCAGGAGGTCATTTACTACATTCCATTTCCTTTTTTCCCCCTAAGTGTAGCACTTGGCATTTGTGTTTAGTAAACATCCTCTTTCCATTACTGACCCTTTCCCTACTTCTCTGCATCACTTTGAATTTTCGTGTTTTCCTGAATTCCCCTCAAGCTTCTCAAGCAGATCTGGTGGAAGGTGTCCCTGTCCATGGCAGGAGGTTGGAACTGGATGACCTTTATGGTCCCTTCCAACTCAAACCATTCCACAATTCTATGATTTTCACATGGAGCCATCTTTAGACACAAAAGTGCTCAACATGCTGTAACTCCTAACTGATTAAAATACTTAAAAGCATCAGGACAGTAGTGCTATGCTTGCATGTTCCAAATATTTGGAAATATTTCTAAAAGAGAACTTTCATGTAACAGCACTGTTGAAGCATTGTCCCTGATAACCATCTCTCACACATTGTTCTCATTGCACAATCACCCAGCTCTGCTCCACTCTCCCTTCTTGAGTGACCACACAGAGATGTTACAGGAAGCAATGCCTCTAATTTCAGCTTTGTACTTGAGGGCTTTGCTACCAATATCTGCACACTCTAAAAATTCTACTCACTTTGGTTGGTGTGGCAGAAACCACACTATGGGAACAGCTCAGTGCAGGGTGAGTGCTGGTGTGTGCTTGGGGCTGGGACAGCAGCTGCTCTCCCTCCAGCTACAGGGTGACATGGTGGCCCAGAGATGCATGTCCCATCCCTGGAAGTGTTCAAGGCCAGGTTGGACAGGGCTTGGAACAACCTGGGCTAGAGGAAAGTGTCCCTGCCCATGGCAGTGGGGTGGTACAAGGTGATCCTTAAGGTCCCTCCCAACCCAAACCACTCAGTGAACACATGATGGCCAACATTGTTTGGAGAGGTGGCTCCTCACCCAGCACTCACAAAACAACATAAAGTCCTTCATAATGGATAACTCACAGTGGCAGGAAAATGGTCCTCTGGAACTGTTTTATCCAGGCAAGATTGCACCTGAGGTGTACACTGACACAGCAGCAGCACTGGGAGCAGCACACTGACCTCTCAGGGGGGTCAGGGAAATCCATCCTCAGCCCTGCTGCTGGCTGAGCAGGACAGGGGCACCCAGCTTTAAAAGTGGTGAGAACAACTCCATCTTTATACATTCAAAATTCCATGCTTAGGAGCTCAACCTCCCAGGTAATTCCAGAGTCACTGACCAAGAGGGACAAGGGGATTTATTTGAGCTGCAGAATTCCTTTCAGCATTCTCAGAGGAGTTTTGTTGCTTTCTGGCCCTGCTGTTGAGTCATCAGAGCTTGCAGGATAACCCAAGATCTCAAGCTGCTGTACATTCAGCGTTTTTGACTTCCTGTACATCCAGGAAGTCTGGATTTTCTGTATTTGTAATTTTTTTTTCTCAGTGCAATTTTGAGTGAAGCACTTGACCATTTCTATTAGTCCAGCCTGAATTTTATTTTTAGATCCATGTTATTGTGAGATAATTAGTTATTTTAATCTCCATGTACAGTAAAATCATCCAGAGGGAGGATAGTTGAAGAGAGACATTGGGCATGATTACTTCTCTATATTTGAGAAGTCTTTAGAGAATTTGGAGTGATTAAAAAAACCTGTTTCCTAAATTCTAAATATTATTCTTGGATTGTTTAATATGTGATCCAGAAGAAGAAGTTGGATGAGATAAAGTTCAGTTAGTGTCTGGGTACAGAGTGCAGTGTTGTGGGTGAGAACCTGTATAACCACCTCCATCTCACTGGGAGCAGACACTGTTTCCCTAGGGCTGGGTTGTGAAAATGTCATCAAAGACCTTTTGTGGCCCATAAATAGAGATTATTAGAGAAAAATAGCCAGTAGCAAGGAGTCAAAAATCTTAATGTGAAAGCAAAGACCCTCAGCCTTAAAATAAAAGGACAGAGAACCATGAAGCTGTGATATTGATTCTACAGAAGTCCCAGAACATGTTATGTAGGTCAATGGTTACTGTCTCTGCAGATCTCCTCTGAGGAAAGGCTCTGTTATCCCTGCAGGAAGCCCTCATCTGCCCTCCTGACATGAATTTAACAATTAAAGTTCCCTTGGTGGCACATAAATAATGTTGACAAGCCATCCCTGATGCACTACGTGCAGCTTCCAGTGTGCTCCTGGGGCTGGGGGGGCTGACAGCAGCTCTGCACTGAGTCCTGCCAGGATAGAGAAAAAGACTGAAAATGTGGAATTAAAGCTTTTCTAGAGCAACCCACGTTCCTCAGAGTGCAACTCCTGGAGGTAAAGACTGAGAAAAAGAGGAACTAGAACAACAAAATCATAAAAGCAAAGAACTGGGATCAGGGAGCTGCTTTTATGATATGGGTGAATTGTGCTTTCTTTCTTTTTTCTTCACAAAGAAAAAAGTACATTTTTGTACTTTTTGAGTACACAGCACAATTTGTATTATTTTGTTCAGGGTTGTTGGGGTTTTTAAAATTGAGATTTCTGTTGTTAACGACTCATGCAATGATCCAGCCAAGATTACGAGGCTTTGGGGTTGGGGTGGTTCAAACCTTGGACTACAATCATCTAAAGTTAATCTAAAGATGTATATTCTAAGCTCTGGAGCATGAGCATTAAATTGAAATCTTGAAATTAAAAACTCTATGGTTTTCAAGACCAAACTAGAGCTTCTGGGCCAAGCCCAAGCAGGTGATCACACTCCTCCTCCCTCCCTTCCCCTCAGAGTGTCACCTTAAACTGGTGTTTTGTCTCACTTGGTGCAGCTCTTACATCGTGTCTGGGTATTTCATGTTGGGAGCAGGGATGAATACATTTATAGGAACCTCCAAACACACTGGGGTAATTTGGAATAAAACTGAGACTAGCAGAGCAGTGTGTTATTACCTTCAAGGCACCTCATGCCTTGCACAGGGGCTGGCTGTCACGTACATCCCAAGGTTCCAGGACTGTGACCAAGTGGAGCCAGGCCCTGTTATCCCATCCTCCCTGACTCATATTTGTAGCACCAAGTACCTCTGAAACACTTCACGTTTTCAAACTGCTGAACAAACATGAACAAATAGTTCTGGCTGAGGTTTGGTGAGTCATGGTTTGTGCTGACTGAAACCTGTGTTATCAGGAGCAGCACTGACAAACAGTGCTACAGAGAGACTCAAATGCTCTGGGAAAGGCTGCACAGAGCTGGGAAGGATGAAGCTGCACTTTCAGCACTTGCTGTGCTGGGCAAACACAAATTTGATACTCAATAGATCTGTGTTTAGCAGGACTGAACTTATACCAAAATGTTCCTATCGATTTCCTCTGCTTATCTCTTAGGTTATGCTTCATACATTCATGGAGACCTCATTTTGGCCTACCAGTGCCTTAAGGGGTTTATAAAAAAAAAGACAGAAGGATTTTTTTATACATGCAGAGAGTGACAGGAGAAGGGACAATGGTTTCAGGCTGCCAGAGGGCAGGGTTGGATGGGATGTTAGGAAGAAATTCTCCCCTGGGAGGGTGGTGAGGCCCTGGCACAGGTTGCCCAGAGAGGCTGTGACTATCTCATCCCTGGAAATGTCCAAAGCCAGGTTGGATGGGGGCTTGGAGCAATCTGGGACAGTGGAAGGTGTCCCTGCTCATGGCAGGAGGTGGCACTGGATGATCTTCATGGTCCTTTCCAACTCAAATAATTCCATGTTTCCATGGTTCTGTATTTAGATATGTTGGTGTATGTACAGTAACACAGCAACCAGGACTCTTTCACAGTGAGATCCAACCTTTCATACCACCTTGGGAAAACAAATCACTCCTCATTGTCCTCAGCTTGTAGATCCCAACTCCTACAGACACTGACACATTAGGATATGTCCAGTTCTCAGCACAGTGATCCCTGCCACTGACACTCTTAGCAATGAGTTTACTCTTTATTATAATTTTTTGACATGAAAGTACCAGTCCAGATGGCTGTTGTTGAGGTGTGAGCAGGGTTTGGGGGGAAGCCACAGCAGTTACGATCAGTATTAGTGTGGTAGTAGCGATATGAGGTGGCAGCTCTCCACCTCAAGGCCTCTGCAGCTTCCAGGAGCTGAGAGCAAGCACAGCTTCTGTGCAGTGCTGGGCACTGCTTAGCACAGCTCAGGAGAGCTCTGGAAAAAGGGAAGAGCCTTAATTGGCCCAATCCCAAGGGAGTCATCAAAGGGCACAGGTACTTTTCCAAGAATTAGAAAATCGGGAGGTTGTAACAAGCTTTGAACACAGGAGAAATTCATTGTTAGTTTTAGCTGTAACATTTAGGAAAAAATATTAAGTGACAGTAACACCTGGGAAAAAAAGAGTTTGAAATTTTGAATTTTGGAAGGGTTTATTGCTTTTATTTTACTGGAACACTGATATTTATCATACAAGTTTCTTAGTGATTCATGAAGACATCTATGACTGATATCTGAAAAGTTAAGCAAGAGCACTGAGTGTCTCCTCCTGCAGCTCGAAACACTGAGTGTGCAGGTGTCACCCAGCCTTATTCAGAATAAAAAAGAAAGGCCAGCAGAGCTTGTCTCTCCATTTGCAATTTAACCAACTTTCCAGCCAGTTCATTCACTTCCTGTTGCTGGCAGCAGTTCTGGTTTGTGCTCCCCCCTGAGTGAGCTCAGGGCTGTGCTGCCACTGACCACAACGTGTGCCCAGCGAGCAGGAATAACAGAAAAAGCAAAACCAACTTTGCTTTATATCTCCAAACTGTTTCTTCCAGTTATGTGGCTGACTGGAGATTAAACCAATCAGCTCTTCCCTTTTTTTTTTTAATCTTTCTTTTTTTTTTTTTCCTTTTCACCTACTTGTCGTGGTTTTTTTTCTCTTTTTTTTCCTTCCTTTTCACATTTTCCAACCTAGCCAGCGTGGAGGCAAGGCACATCAAGGCAGAGATGGGGACTGAAAGAGCCCTTGTGCTGGACAGGCTAGCAAGCAACGTGGCAAAGAGAAAAAGCTCAATGCCTCAGAAATTTATTGGTAAGAACAAAACCCCTTTTCATCTGCAACAGTTAAATACGTGTGGGTCGGTAACAAACAGTACAATGCCTCTGCTTCTTTTAAATATCCTGCTCAAGCTTAGCATCTAATACAAAAGAATAGAGTAACACTGATTTTTTGGATGGGCTTTAGTGATTTGTTGTAAGGGGTTGATTAAAAAGAATTTATTCTGTTGGCTGCTTAAACTGGGTGGAAGCTACTGTTGTGCCTTGTGTCTTTACAGAGGTGATTTATAAATATATTTTATGAGTTTCCACGTGCTATTTCTGCACCTGTGTGTTTGAAATGTTCTCTGCTAGGATCTAGAACAGGCAAACAGCAGGAAGGTTAATGTTTTCTCAGCAGGAGCTGAAGATTCCTGCAGGATTCATGTGTGGAATAAGGCCTAAAGACAGAAAAGTATTGGATTTCTCTTAGTCATCCTCCTAAATTTGTCTATGATTAAAAAATATCGAATCCTTTCTTGTGGTAATTTAAGCAAGCAGATGTTTCCATAGTATTTTCTTTGCATTTAATTGTACATGATCAGACTTTGCATGTTGGGGATCTTAAATACTAGTTGGGCAGGTTCTGGGTTTCAGCAAACACCTGACCCTCTTGGCCAGTCTTATTTCATCAACCTCCCTTTAGAGAAAATAAAGTACAACCCTGTTTGCTAAGGAAAATCCTTACACAGCAGTTCTATATTATTGGTGCTGATGAAGCTTTATTTGTGCTCTTTGTAGGGTTATATAAGGTAACAAGTGCTTTTTTTTTTTTTTTTTTCTTTTATGGCTCAATATAAAGTTCACCCTCTGACTGGGGCCCATGTGGGAGGGAGAGATTGGGGCTGGAGGGCAGGAAGGGCTCCCACAGCTGCTGCAGCCAAACCCCTGCTGCAGAGCCAGGTAAAGGTGAGCAGCTGGCTGCATCCAGGCAAAGGTGTGCAGCTGGATCCACCCAGGTAAAGGTGAGTAGCCAGATCCACCCAGGTAAAAGTGTGCAGCCAGATCCATCCCAGATAAAGGTAAGCAGTTGAATGCATCCAGGTAAAGGTGACCAGCTGGATGCATCCAGATAAAGGTGAGCAGCTGGATCCACCCAGGTAAAGGTGAGTGGCCACATCCACCCAGGTAAAAGTGTGCAGCCAGATCCATCCCAGATAAAGGTAAGCAGTTGAATGCATCCAGGTAAAGGTGAGCAGCTGGATGCATCCAGGTAAAGGTGAGCAGCTGGATCCATCCCAGATAAAAGTGAGCAGCTGGATGCATCCAGGTAAAGCTGTGCAGCTGGATCCATCCCAGATAAAGGTATGCAGTTGGATCCATGCAGGTAAAGCTGTGCAGATGGATCCATCCACACAGGAAACCAACTCAATTTTTGAAGGTAATGGAGCTCTTAGTGTGTTTGGTGGGTAGCACTGGGCTTTCATCTATGAAAACTGGTCTCATTTATTTCTTTATTTTACATAGTGTGGCTTTCTGAAGGTCACCTTGCTGCACAGCCACACCAGCACTCTCCATCTGAGCGCCTTTGGTGCTCAGGACTGAAACTGGGCCTGTGGGGCTCGGCCCTTACACGTCTTGCTGTGGTTCAGAAAGCAGGACTCCTGCAAATGGGTTTGCAATCCTTTAGCTTCCTCTGTTTGAGCATTTTTTCAGCTCTCTCATTGTGCAATCACCAGCAGTTTGACCTTTATGTATTTTATTAAACACGCCTGCAGCAGGATGCACCCCCCCAGCATCAGCCTAACGTGAAGAACAAGTGGGTTTGGGGTTTCCTTTGTGAGCCAGTGAGTTCCTGTGTGGCCCAGATCCTCTGGGATTTGTGCGAGTGCTGGATAGAACTGGCACTGCACACACAGGTGATTGTGTGGAGAAGCTGGAGAACCTATCACAGATCACCTGGAGGCACAAAACAACCCATTTTTGAAACTTGCTGTTTTTCTAGGATTTCTGTGATTATTTCTTGTTAAATTCCACGTGAAAACAGTCCCCCCTCAGTGCTCTGTATCCCTGGGAAGGATGTTTTCAGGAGCAGGCTGCCCGACCTTGCTCTGACTCCTGTGCCTTTCTGACCTGCCCCTGTCAGAGCTCGGATCTGCCAGGCCAGCACAGGGATTCCTTGGGAAATCTGGGAATGAGTGCTGATGTCTCATTTAGTCAGGAAGCAGGGACAGGGATATGCACTAACAAGGCATCTTTGTTTGGCTCCTTTCTCTGAATGAAGTCTATTGATAGGAAGAAAAACCCCTTTATTATAGTTGGAGGGCTCTGCAGAGATTCAGACAAGCACCAGGAGTCTCGCCCACTTTATTTTTCACATTTCCATCCCCAGTAGCTGCCTCGTGTGCACCAGTACAAGTCCCACACAAGGGCAGGGACCACCAGACCCTGCATTTGACTCTTCACCAGGCCCCTCTTCAGAGCCTTTTCCTGGGGGACCTTAAAATCCACCAGGACAGTGGAATCACAGAGCACTGTGAGACCCTCAGGAGTTGGACTCAGTGGTCCTGGTGGGTCCCTTCCAACTCAGGATATTCCACAATCCTATGATCATACATCATGATTTTTTTTTCCTTACTTTAAAACAGTGAATCTTAACACTAAAATTTGTAGGGAGCCTTACCAATTTTTACTTTTGTTGCTTCTTTTTTTTTTTTTCTTTCTTTTTAAATTTCCAATTTATTCACATCTTTCACTTACCTGGAGCTTTCTGAGTCACCCAAAAAGCACTGTGGCATTTTGTTTCCTTCCATGTGAAGCTGGATGGCGAGTGCTGCTGCGGGCTGGAAGCAGTTACACTCCTGTGGTTCGTTAACCTTTTGGAGTGTTTTAGAAGAGAAACGTGAGCTCCTGGTTTTCTGCCTCTGCAGTGAAACCCCACGAGTTTCATACACATTGAGTCACGGTGTTGACAGGTGACTGATAAACATCTGCACCAGTGGAGTTACCGTAACTAAGAGATTCGTGGATTTAATGTTTGCGAGTCACTTGCACGTGAAACCTTTCATCTGGGCTTTTTTTTTGTAATTTTTTTGAAGCTATGAACAAGTTTATGGTTTTAGTAACCACAGAATTCGGTTACTTATTTCTAGACATTCACCTCCAAAATGCCTTTAGTGTTTTTGGGGTGCAGTTTATTTCCTCCTTGCAGCTGGCACATAGAACAGGAGTTGCACTGTGCTGCCCAGAGAGGTGTGAGCAGAATTTCAGGTGCACTCTCCTCCACTTCTGTCCAGTCCAGAGCTTTCCAAGCCCCAGCACACCCAGAGGAAAACTTTTTTTTTTTCACTAAACCTGTATCAAGTGACCCTAACTTGTGGGGGGTTTATATCTATATTTATATCTGCCAGGATTAGATTACCTGAATACCTGTGCAGAGGTCCAAGAAGCCAGGTGCAGAGGAAGCTGTAGTTGTCAAAGGACAGTGGGGAGAACTAACTTCAGTGTCCAAGGACTTGTCAAAGATTAACCTCTCAGAAAGTACCCTCACCACCTCCTCTGTTGGACTGGTTTGCTTCTAGGTCTGAGGTTTAAAAGTATACAAAAAAACCAAAAAACCCCACCAAAAATCTACTTGTGTCTAAGAACAGCCCCTTTCAGCAGAGAACATATCATGCCCCATTCCCGGAGATTTCTGCCCTTTAGAAAAATCATCACAGCATTTAAACAGTTCTTTACCCACCCAAGTAATTAACACCTCTCCTCTCCTGCAGGTGAGAAACGACCCAGCTTTGATGTCAACTACAACTCCAGCTTCCTGTACGAGAAGGAGAGCGAGATGATGCACGGGCGCATGATGGACCAGGCCATCAACAACGCCATCACCTACCTGGGGGCCGAGGCGCTGCGCCCGCTGGTGCAGACCCCGCCCGCCCCCACGGCCGAGATGGTGCCGGTCATCAGCAGCCTGTACCCTCTGCCACTGCCCCGAGCCGATGTCCCCAACGGCACCGCGCTGGAGGCCGACAAGAGCCACGGCCACCTCAGGGACAAGAGCCTGTCCTCCGACAGGGGCCTCTCCCCGAACAACAGCGGCCACGACTCCACAGACACTGACAGCAACCACGAGGAGAGGCCCAACCCCACCTCCTTCCACCCGAGCCAGGTGATGCCAGCTGCCACCCGCAACGGCCTGCAGGCCCTGAAGGATTTCCCGAGGCCCTACGACATCATCAAGCCGCCGGCCATCTGCCCGCGGGACGCCTTCAAGGTCATCAACAAGGAAGGGGAGGCCATCGGGGTGTACAGGTGCGACCACTGCCGTGTGCTCTTCCTGGATTATGTCATGTTCACCATCCACATGGGCTGCCACGGCTTCCGCGACCCCTTCGAGTGCAACGTGTGCGGCTACCGCAGCCACGACCGCTACGAGTTCTCCTCGCACATAGCCCGGGGAGAGCACAGGGTCGTGCTCAAGTGAAAGGACCTGCTCTCCAAGGTCAAAGGATGTGGTTTTATTCCATTTGGAGGGGAGGCTTGGTTGGTTGGGGTTTGAATTAGTGTGATGAAATTTTTTGAGTATTTTTTTTAGGCCGGTTTTAAGCGTGTCACAAGGAGGTGACGCCTTTTTGAATTTGTCTTTCCCGAGAATTCAGTGTTCTGTAGCATCTCTGCCTGGCTGCTGTGGTGAGTGGGACTGTGGGAAACACCAGGAGCAGAGACTGGTTTTGATATGAACATTATTTTTGTGAAACTTCAGAGCCATTTACGGCGTTTTCAATTTTTAACTTGTGTTTGTTTTTATAGAGCTTGCTTTAAGTCAGCAAAAAAGGTTTTCATGCCAATTCCCCTGCTCATTCAGATGTATAGTCAGAGGTGTGTTGGAGGAGCTTTTCCTAGTTATAATCCCAATGGCCTCCCAGTGGCTCATCACCAAAACAAGGGCAGGAAAAGGGAGGGGTTATTAATTCCTCCTTAAAGCTTTTCCCCTAAGCCTTAATGAGAGTGTGGCGCACTTTCATTTCTCTTACCCCACTGCTGACTTTCTTTAAAGTTACTCAGTAGGAGGAAAACAAGAAATGAGACTTATTTGGGGCTGGGATTTTTTAACAGCATGTATTTTTGGGATACCCAGTGAGGTCACTGGTTGGCTCATCCATGTGGTTTGGGGGAAATCCCAATTTTCATTGCTGGAAATTCCTCCTTTCTGATGGGTTCTGAGAACGAGGAGGAAGCTGTGCTGTGTGTTGTGCCTCTGCCTTGCTCCCACAGGACATATGGCCACGCCATCCATGTCCCCTGACTGGCTGTGGACAGGTGAGTCCCCAGGCAGGTGTGTGAGAGCCACACCTGCACCAGGACAGCCCTCAGGAGGTGCTGCCCCACACCCTGAGCAGGTGCCATCCCTTTGAAATTGGTTTTTACAACAGTTCTCTGAATCTCCCCATGGCCCTGCAGCTGTGCCAATGTCCCTGTGCTGGAGAGGGGTTTGGTAATGGCTTCGCTGAGTGAAGGTTTAGTCTTTGCAAAGTATTTTTGCATCCCGTAGTTAGGAGTGTTCCAATGGACTTTCTGCATCCCCTGTGTGGTTTGAGAGCTGTGTTGCTTTTGTGTTACCCCTGGTGATTCAATCACTTCCCTGAGGGAAGGTTGGAGAGATGAGGGTCAAGAAATACTGAAATTCATCCCTCCCTCTGAATTCTTTTGGCTCAATTATTTCCTCCCTGAATTTTGAGGTAAAAAATAAGACATTTATATTCATTTTTCCCACTAAGGGTGGGTCTGGAGAGGGATAAATCAGCCTGCAGTGTGCCTGAGTATCCAGAGTGCTGTGGAAGTGCTAATCCAGGATCGTGCTATCCCTGGGGTTGAGGAGAACCCTTTTGCTGTTAAAGCAGGTTCAGGATGTTTCCCAGAGCCCCAGCAGGAGAAAGGTGCAGGTTGGCTCTCCCCCAGTGAACACCTGTGTCACAATGTGACCAGTGCTCCTCCTGTGAGGGAGGCTGCAGTTCCACCAAGGATCAGCCCCAAGAGCCAAACCTTTGGATCCACAAGAGAGAGAGGGAGGGGAAGGGAGTGAGAGAATTCCCAGAGAACAAAGAGAAGGTTCCACTGCTGCCCTGACATTTTGAAGTCCGCCATTTTTAGGACATTGTGGTTGTCTTTATCAATTTCCAGTTTTGTGACAAGCTTGCTTTTCAATGGCTTAGTTTTGAAGACCAAAGAATTGTCAATAAATGAATAAAATATTTAAATAATTATGATGTCCTGACTTGAGGGCAGGCAAAGGCAGGTTCTTAAAGGAATCTGCAGAGAGATGCCTCCTGGAGTCATCCAAAAATCTTATTTTCCTTAAGTGGATTGGGTCATGGATTCATCTAAGAATACACTTGAATTGTCTCTTCACACCCCATCATTCATCCCTGTCCCACAGTGCTGCCCTGGAGCTGCTGGCTTGGGAGCTGGGAATCCCACTGGGCTGTGTCTGGATGTTGAGGGGCTGTGTTGGTCCAGGGCAGATCTCTGAGCTTGGAGGAGCTCTGGAAATCACCTTGTTTGGGAAAACAGATGGGAAAACCACTGGTGCTGGTTGGGAGCCTGCTTTATTCTGCTCTTGGCTTGGTTATTTTCGTCTGGAACAGGTTTGGAGCATTCTCCAGTGCCTTGGTGTGTCCATCTTGCTTGGTTCTTCATGAATTACACCCCAAGAGTGGGCAGGGGAGGCTCAGGGAAGGAGCTTTTGGCACCAAGAAACGAGCCTCTGGTGCTTAAAGGTTTATTGAAGTTTTTAAAATGTCAGGAAATAAATGTCTACTCTGTCAGCCATGACAACAAAGCTGGGAGTGACCAGCAGGGCTGGCTGAGGAGTGGGAATGAGCACTGGGGCTGGAGCTGCTGGTGCCTGTCACCTCTGAGACCTGTCAATCCCACAGGTGTGATGGAACCTGTGAGCAGCACACCTGTGGCTGTGGTGTGTCCCCGTGGGGTGCTGAGCCACGGTGGAGGCTGTGCTCAGCAGAACCAGTTACTCAGTGGAGTAACTGATCCAGTCAGAGGTGTAAAATAACACATCTGCTCCTCTGACTGCTGGAAAATGGTGTTGGACAGAGTTTTGGTTAATAGAGGAACGGTTTAACCCCAGAGCTGTGGGGTGGAGGCAGCTCAGCCCCACGCTTGGGCTGTGGGGTGGGCTCGTGGTTCCCGGAGGTGCCGGGACTGTGTCAGCCAGATGGAAACATCCCGGCAGCGCAGGGTGGAGGCTCTCACCACCTCCCCGGCCCTTTTAGCACCTGCTTTATCAGGCTGATGTTGTTCTCGCTCGTTTCATTCCCCCCTGACACCTTCTGCCGCAAGAGCTGGACACGCTTGAGAAACAGAAACGAAAAAAAAAAAAAAAAACCCGAGAAGAAAGTCAGAGGATCCTTTTTTTCTTTTCCCTTCACTTCCTTCCCAGCCCGGGCACGACACGAGCGCTGAGGCGTCTTTCCCCCTGCTGCTGCCGGGAGACTCCGAGGGTTGGGTGAGACAGAGGAGGCTCTGGGATGAGGACAGCGAGTCCCACTTCATCTTCCCACCCTGCTTTGTCCCTTAATAAGAATTGGTTTGATCCAAAACCCCTCGGCCTTCTCCTGCATGGAGCCAAACCCCTTTAAAGGCTTACAGAAACCTTCAGTTGGTGTTGTGACAGAGGAGATCTTTATCTGCTGATAGCTGTAATCGTGATAGAGCACAGAGGAACTCGTTTCTCCTGTCGTCGTGTTGAAACACGCTTCCTAACGCACAAAAAATCCCGTAAAACTCTTCCGTGTGCTGGTCCGCATCCTTGGAGCATCCCGGCCGGCTCCTGCTCCCGCGGGGAGTGGTCCAGCACCCAAAACCCGACGGTGCCGGGAGGGGACAAGGGAGGACTGAGTCACTGCCACCTCCTCCGTGTCCCAATTCCCCAGCCGCGCACTGAGTCACGCTCCCCGCGCCGGCCCGGCGAGGACCCGGCGGCGTTTTCCCACCCTCCGCGTGGGTCGGGTTCCCAAATCCGGGAGGCAGGGGATGAGCAGAGCCACCTCTGTGCTGAGCGACAGCGGGAAGGGGGCATTGGAGGTGTCCCCAGCTCTGACACCGCCACGGGAGCGCTCTGCAGCGCCGGGGCTCTCACCGGGACACGCGGCTGCAGCACAGGCCGGGACAGGGCCGTGACTGTCACCGGGGCATGGGGGAGGGGGCAGCAGGTTTGTGTCACGCCTGATGCCCCCCTCGCTGCGCCGGGAGGGAAGTGAAGCCCCCGGGGAGCCGCCGAACCGGCCCCTCCAGCCCCTCCAGGCGGGTTATATCTGGCGCCACATTTGCATGGCAGCGAGTCGGCACCTGGCAGCGAAATCCTCGGGGGATCGAGGACACGGGGAGCGGCTGGCGATTGTCACACGCCGGCGACAGGAAAGTCCCAGCAGACGATTGTTTTTAGAAGAATTTGCTTCCAACCCGCACGGCTCCGGGCCCTGCGGCAGCGCCTCCACCCCGGCACCCGCGGGTGGGCTGGGGGTGATAGTCCTGGGCTCCAAGTGGTGCTCCATGGCCACGGAGGATGCTCCAGGTGGGAGGCGATGCTCTTCAGCCTCAAACACAACCTAGGTGCTCCCCACCCCGTGGGGATCCCCTCACCCACAGCAGCTCCCTGTTCCCCCCTCTCTCCACCCGGTATAGCCGTGAGCAAGGCTGGGAGCGGGGCTGAGGCTGTCACTGCTCCCCCCAGTGCCCCCAGTACCAGCCCCATTGCAGCTCCCCTGGGCACTGGGGGCCACTGTGGGGGCTGGGGGTGTATGAGGGGGATCCTGTCCTCCCTCAGCCCCGTTTCCCACAGCTGTGGCTTTGTGCCGGGGGCCCCCCTTGTTGCTCCCCGGGGCCGGGCAGAGTTACCCCCCCGCCTATCCTGCCCCCCAAGTGGAGAAAGTTAGTCAAATCTGCAGAAACCGCAGAGGGGGGAGGCAGCGACACTGTCACCGCTTTGATGTCACCCCTGCACGTCCCACAGGTGCTGCCATCACCCCGGGGCCACGGTCCCACCGCCGCCTTGCCATTAACTCGTGCGAGAAGTGGGGGATAATGCAAAAATATTTCCTTCCCCACCTCCATCCTGTCCCCACGGTCCCTGGAGCCGGCGGCGCTCGGAGAGGCCACGTGAGAGGCACACGGAGCTGCAGCCGCTTCCATCCCCTCTCACCGGGGGCTGGGGGTCCCTCCAGGGCTTCGGGGACTGCGCCGGGGAGTGCGGGGGGAGCCAGGAAGGTTTCTGAGCATCGGGGCTGATTCCTGCCGGGCCTCCCGCGGTTTCCCCCTGCGCTCACCTCCCGGGGCTGTCACGCCAAGGGCCCAGGGTGAACCCACCCCACCGTCACCCACCGGGAGCTGAGGGGAGTCCCTGGGGCAGCATGAGCTGCTGGGCTCCCCCTGCACCCACCCTGCACCCATAAGGATGCCACACATCCCACCCCTACTCTACACCAGTCCCTGCACCCTCTTTGCACCCCAAATGCCCCCAGCCGTGCCCCTCTGAACACACCACACACCCCTCACACTCTGCCCTCCCAACACCCCCTGCATCCCCTGTGCTGCCCCAGGGCTCAGTGCCAGACTGGGGTGACACAGGACTCCCCAGCGTGGGACATTCCCGACCCCACAGCAGTGCCTGGAGGAGGATACAGCACCAGGGAGTGACAGGGTGAGGTCCCCTGGGTGTCACATGCCCGCGGGTCGCAGGTGCCCCAGGGGAGCGGGAGGCAGGCAGGGGGCAGCTGCCAGCCCTTCCCAGCCCCGTCACGGCCGCTGCACTCCCGGAGGAAGCTGCTCTGCCTTGCTCACCCGGCACTGGTTATAAATACCCTCCCCATTTTACTGCGGCGGCGGCGGGAGCTATTTCGGGCCGGGAACGGGAAGCGAAACCTTTCACGGGTCCCGGCGCCCTCGCCCCCGCCCCCGGGATGGGCCGGGCAGTGCCCAGGGGCCGCAAGGGCTTATTTGAAGCCCAGGAGCCGCACTCCTGCCTTGACCTTCTGTGCCTGCCAGCGGAGCAGGCGGATGGCGCGGAGGCCGAACCGCAGCACCGCGTCGTACTTGAACACCAGCTTGTAGAAGGCGTCGGTGATGAGGGCGCCGCTGGGGTCGGCGTGTTTGAGCGCGGCCATCGGGGTGTACGCCACGTTCGTCTGGTGCCGGAACGGTGGCCGAGCTGCCTCGATCACCCGCAGGGTGTGCTGTGCGTGGGCATGGGACTGTCCCCTTCCTGTCCCCACAGCCCCACCCCAGCCCTCTATCATTCCCATCCCACCCCATCCCCTTTCAACTCTGCGTCCCATCCCCATTTGCACCTCCATCCTCATCCACATTCCTATCCCCTCCCTTCCCATTCCCGTCCTATCCCCATTCCCATCCTAACTCCTGTCATTCACTTCCCACCCCCATCCCCAAGCCCTTCCCATCCCATCTGTAGCTCCAATCCATCCCACCTCACCCCATCACTATTCCCGTCCTTCCCCAACTCCTTCCCATTTTATCCCTAATTTTATCCCATCCCACCCCATCCCTTCTCATTCCCATTCCATTTCCCTCCCATCTCCATCCTCAGTTCCTTCCTATCCCACTCCCATCCCATCACCATTCCTATTCCCATTCCCAGCCAGTATGGAGCTGTCTGGATGGGAGCTGCCCCACTGCTGGCTGGGCATCGCTGTTCCTTGTTAGGGCTAATTGACACCTCTGTCCAGCCCAGCCCAGCCCGGCCCAGCAGGACACCCTCAGCCCACTGGAGCCCCCTGCCCCCCTGTCACCTCTGCAATGTCCTCAGGGGTCTGGCCCAGGCTGGTGAACACATCCCTGGAGTTCCTCAGGTAGAGTTTGGTGAAGATTTCAGCCGTCTCAGGGTCGGTCCGTGAGTAGTCGGCGCGTTCGGCTTCCTCGTACAACTTCGTCTCGAATTCCGTCATCACCGGCCCCGGCTCCACCAGGCTGATCCTGCCCAGGGATGGGGCACTGGGCACTGGGCACCCCCAGACCCTCTGGCCCCCAGTGGCCTCCTGCCCCCTGCACTCACGCCACGTTGAAGCGCAGCGCCTGCACCACCAGGCTCTCGCAGAAACCCTCCACCGCGAACTTGGAGGCCGAGTAGATGTCATTGAAGACGATGCCTGGATGGTTGGGGAGTCCTGGTCAGGGCTGGGTGGGGGCTGGTCCCCCCAGGGCACCCCATTTTCCCCTACCCTGCAGGCCCATGATGCTGCTGATGACGACGATGTGGCCCCCGCGGCGCCTCTTCATGTCGGGCAGCACCTCCTTGACCAGGCGGACGAGGCCGAAGAAGTTGGTGTCCATGAGGCTCTGCATGGCCGCCAGGCTCTGGCACTCCAGGGGTCCCGCCATGCCCACCCCGGCATTGCTGACTGTGGGCAGGGGGCATCAGGGGGTGTACCCTGGGCAGGGGAATCCCCCACCCTGAGCATGGAGTGTCCCTGATTCTTGGAGTGTCCCCAGCATGGGATGTCCTGGGTGTGCAGAGTCCCTGGTGCAGGGTGTCCTTGGCATAGTGGGTTACTGGTGTGAGGGGCCCCTGGCACAGAGGGTCCCCAGTGCTTGGATGGTCCCCAGAATGGGGTGCCCTGAGTTTGGAGGGTCCGTGGTACAGGGAATGTCACAGCACAGAGGATTCGTGGGGCAGGGGGTCCCTGGCATGGACAGTTCCCGGTGCACAGGATCAGGACCACGGAGGGTCCCCTCATTGAGTACACAAATGATCCCCAGCACAGGACAAGCTTGGACAGCCCCCAGTACAGGGGTCCCCATCACGGAGGGTCCCCACACCGGCGGGAGGGGAATCCCGGGGCTCACCCAGGATATCGACGTGGCGCCCGGGGATGCTGTCGATGCAGGCGCGGATGGAGCTCTCGTCACACACGTCCAGCTGTTTGATCTCCAGCGTCCGGCCCAGCGCCGGCCCCGCCGCCGCCGCCAGCGCCCCGCTCCTGCCCACGTTCCTCATGGTGGCGATGACTGGGGGGACACAGGCGGCTCAGCCCCCGCGGGCTCTCCCCGGGGGTCTGCGAGAGTCCCTCCACCCCGCTCACCTCGGAAGCGGCGCTGTTTGTCCCGCGCCAGCCGCACGGCCAGCGCCAGCCCGATGCCGGAGGAGCAGCCGGTGATCAGCACCGTCTTGGGAGCCATGGCACGGCTTTCCCCCCCCCAGCGCCGCAGCCCCCCGCCTTTATAGCAGCTGCCCCAGCCCCCCCAAATCCGGGCCTTTAATCCCCGCTGGATAATCCCCCCCTCCCGGGGATTTGCGGCGGCCGCGTGGCTGAGCCGCACGTGGTGCCCCGGGAACACAGAGGGGCCTTTGTGCGGGACCCGGGGCACTGTGGGGACACAGCGGGACGTGGGGACACTGCCAGGCGTGGGGACGCTGTGGGAGATGGGGACACTGCCAGCCGTGTGCCACCGGCGCTGGGGGGCTCTGGGGATGGGAAGGAATAAGGCAGGAGCTCTGCAAAAATAACCTTTATTATCACTGGTATAAAACATATCCCAGTTCAACTGGCCTTGTGGAGACATGGGGGACACAGTGATGGGTGCCCCCCTCACCCCCACACCCCGGGATCCCGCTCCTGGAGACCCCAAAAGCCCCCTGGATTGGGGGCAGGGAGTGCCAGGCCCCCATAGGGACACTCAGGGCTGGTGCTGCAGGGCAGAGGGGAGAAAGTGCTTGAGTGTGGGGGTCCTGGTGGTGGGCTGTGCTGAGCTGTGCCATGCTGGCAGTGCCAGGCTGTGCCAAACCACCCAGCTGTGCCAAACTGTGCCATTCTGGTGGTGCTGGGCTGTGCCACGTTGGCAGTGCCAGGCTGTGCCAAATCATCCCGGTAGTGCTGGGCTGTGCCGAGCTGTGCCATACTGGCAGCACCAGGCTGTGCCAAACCACCCAACTGTGCCAGACCGTGCCAAACTGTGCCATTCTGGTGGTGCTGGGCTGTGCCAAACCACCCCACTGGTGCCAGGCTGTACCAGGCTGTGCCATGTCAGTGGTGCCCAGCTGTGCCAAAACTGCCGTGGCGGTGCCAGGCTGTGCCAAGCCGTGCCTTATCAGCAGGGCCAGGCTGTGCCAAGCAATCCCAGTGGTGCCAGGCTGTGCCAAGCCACTCCATGCCAGTGCTGCTGGGCTGTACCGAGCCGTGCTACGTCGGCAGTGAGACTGAGCCAGAGAACGCCAGCAGTGCCAGAGCCACGCTGGCAGTGCCAGACTGAGCCAAACCCTGCCATGCTGGTGGTGCCAGGCTGTGCCAAACCCTCCCAGCTGTGCTCAGAGGGCCACGCAGGTGCAGTAGTGCCGCAGCTTGCAGGGCAGGATGCCGCGGTTGATCTGGTGGAACTCCACGAGCTGGATGAGGTCGGCGAAGCGCGTCTGCCCGTCGTCCATGGTGAAGTAGAGCCGACCCTCCTCCTCGCTCTGTGCCGGGGGGGGCTGCAGGTCAGGACCCCTCTCCCTGGTCCCTCCCAGCTCCCCCCAGCCCCAGGGTGGCACTCACCGGCAGGATGAGGTAGTGTTTGATGCGCTGCAGGTGGCACAGGGACAGCACGAAGCCCTTGGGGTTCCTCTGGCTCTCCCGCACCAGGAAGACCCTGTGAGCCCCAGGGGTGTCACTGCTGGCCCCAGGCCCCCTCTGCCCTCCTGGTGTCACCCATGGGGGTCCCACAAACCCCCTATGAAGAGCTGGGAGTAGCCCAGTACCCCTGGCATCCCTGGGAGTCTCTGTGTCCCCCAAACCCCAGGCTCCCAAACCCTGCAAAATCCTGGGAGTCACAACCCCACGTGTGTCCTGTATCCCCCAGGAGCTGCAAGACCCTGTAACCCTTGGCCTCCTGTACCTCCCTGGAGTTCCATGTCCCCTCCAGGAGCCCCAGGGACCCCGACCCCCCACCCCAGGGTCCCGTACCCATCCACCAAGCCCTGACGGCCGATGAGCTGCTGGGTGTCCTCCCGGGAGATGCGCCCGTGGAACCAGGGCTGGGTGCGGTGGATGGCTGTGGGGAGAGGGGTGTCAGGCTTGGGGGGGACCCCCCGAGCCGGGGCAGGGACCCCCACAGGGCACTGAGCCCAGGTCTCACCGGCGCTGAGCGGGGAGCTGTGGCAGGCTGCGGGCAGGCTGTACCGGTGCGTCGTCTTCTTCTGGGCACACAGAGAAAGGAGGGGACATTAGGGTGGACTCAGAGGGACTCCCCCTCACTCCCCAGTACCCCGACTCACCCTCCAGGCCTGTGCCTCCTCCAGGGCTGCTGTCAGCACCTCATTGGGGTTCTCGATCACCCGGCCCGTACACCCTGAGAAGTCCATGGCCACCAGTGCATTGTCCGAGACGCTTCGCTGTGGGGGACAGGGGGGTCACTGGAGGCTCCCCCCATGGGCCAGGGGCTGCAGGGGGCAGGGGACACTCACCAGGGGCGTGGGGCCGATCCAGGGGGGTTGGCTCAGTCGTGCCTGTGCTTGCTGGTAGTTGCGGTAGAGCTGCATCCCGTACTGGGGGAACAGCCCCATCAGCTGGGGGGCCGTGCTGCGGGGTGGGGGAGCACCCAGGGACACCCAGGGACACCCAGGGACCTCCACAGCCACCCAGTGTAGGGGTGGGGACCTCTGCATCCACTCCATGTGGGCACAGGGACACCCACTCTGAAACATTTTCACTGGGATGGGGTCATCCCTCTAGAACCCCTCCACATTCTCCCCCTTGAATCTCTCCAACATCTTCCAAGCATCCCCCCATCATCCCTCCAGCTACCACCCTGCATCCCCCCAGTATTCTTCCAGAATCCTCCTAAATTCCCTCCTGTGTCCCCCCAGCACCCCTCAGCCACCATCCCAGTGTCCCCCCCAGCACGGGGCCGGCAGCACCAGCTCAGGGCTCACCTTGAAGAGGCGGAAGGCGGCCATCCAGCAGCTGCGGCTCTGCTCGTCCTCGCTGCAGAGCAGCTTCAGGCCCTTCACACCACTCCGCACCTTGTGGGGCTGCGGGAGAGGCCTGAGCCGTCACGGGGCAGCCCCGGCTGGCTCTGAGGGGACAGAGAGCCCTTGGCAGGGGGAGGCACAGGGAATGACCCTGCCACAGGCAGGGACATCCCCACCTTGATGCAGAAGCCNGCAGGGGGCAGGGGACACTCACCAGGGGCGTGGGGCCGATCCAGGGGGGTTGGCTCAGTCGTGCCTGTGCTTGCTGGTAGTTGCGGTAGAGCTGCATCCCGTACTGGGGGAACAGCCCCATCAGCTGGGGGGCCGTGCTGCAGGGTGGGGGAGCACCCAGGGACACCCAGGGACACCCAGGGACCTCCACAGCCACCCAGTGTAGGGGTGGGGACCTCTGCATCCACTCCACGTGGGCACAGGGACACCCGCCCTGAAACATTTTCACTGGGATGGGGTCATTCCCTCTAGAACCCCTCCACATTCCCCCCCTTGTATCTCTCCAACATCTTCCCAGTATGCCGCAAGCATCCCCCCATCATCCCTCCAGCTACCACCCTGCATCCCCCCAGCATTCTTCCAGAATCCTCCTAAATTCCCTCCTGTGTCCCCCAGCATCCCCCTGCCACCATCCCAGTGTCCCCCCCAGCACGGGGCCGGCAGCACCAGCTCAGGGCTCACCTTGAAGAGGCGGAAGGCGGCCATCCAGCAGCTGCGGCTCTGCTCGTCCTCGCTGCAGAGCAGCTTCAGGCCCTTCACACCACTCCGCACCTTGTGGGGCTGCGGGAGAGGCCGGAGCCGTCACGGGGCAGCCCCGGCTGGCTCTGAGGGGACAGAGAGCCCTTGGCAGGGGGAGGCACAGGGAATGACCCTGCCACAGGCAGGGACATCCCCACCTTGATGCAGAAGCCAAATTCCGTGGGAGTCCCGTAGAGCTTCTTGCCCTGTGTCACGTAGTAGATGTTGGACTCGGTGAGGTCAGCGAAGTACTGCAGGTGCCGGGGGTCCTGGGGGGTGGTGGGTGTGTCAGGGCTGGCCCTGCTGCACCCCCTGGCCATGCTCCCCTCCCACCAGGACCCCCTGCCCTCACCTTGGAGGTGCCCTTGGTGGAGTAGTAGAGCCCCGAGCGGCGCAGGGAGAAGTGGAAACGCTTCCAGACCTTGCGCCCGGCCTCCCGCAGCTGCAGGAAGCCCTGGACCTCAGGGCAGCTCCCAGAGTTGAGGAAGTTCTGGGGGGACACAAGGGCTGAGGGGCACGGCAGGGTCCCCAGGACACTGCGGGGTCCCCAGGGCATGGCAGGGTCCCCGGGGCACTGCAGGGTCCCCAGGGCACGGCAGGGTCCCACGGTGCCCCATACCTGGATGAGCTCAGAGTGTGCCATGCTCTTGTTTGCCTCCAGGCAGCTGGACACCATCACCTCGGGGAACAGCGACTGCTGGGGGGGACAGAGGGTCACCAGAGACCCTCGGGGTGCTCAGGGTCCCCACCTGGGGGGGTTACAGAGCCCACCTACCGCGTTGCTCTTGAAGAGCTCGTACTTGGCGAAGTTCTTGCGGAACACGAAGCGGCTGTCGGCGCCCGGGGCCCAGGAGCTCTGCACCTCCACCACCGACTCGTGGTCCTCCAGGCAGCGCTCTGGGGGGGACAAGGGAGGGGTCAGCAGGGTTTGGGGGGGTCCCGAGGGGCCGTGCCCCCGCCGTGCCCCCACGTGGCCGCTCACCCAGGGCCAGGTGCTGGTGCAGCTCCACCAGGGCCCAGCTGTGGTCGTGCAGTGCCCGTGTCCTGCGCACCAGGGTCTCGCAGAGCTGCCGCGCCGTGGTGGCCGCCGACGCCTCCAGAGAGCGGCAGGCGCCGTCCTCCCCAAACACCTTCACCACCTGCCAGGTGGGACAGGGGGTGTCAGGGATCCCCCCCTGGCAACGAGGGGACGCTGCAGAGATACAGGTGAGACCACCCCCTCCCCCAACCTCCCGCTCCCCAACTCGTTTGGGAGTTTGTCCCAGGGATGGGATTCCCCCTTTTCAGCTCCTTGACTCATGTGGGAGGTGGTTCTTTCCCCAGGGCTGAGGGACCCTTTCCCAGCCCCTTGGCCCCCTGGCTCTGTAGAGGGGTCCCTGTCCAAAGGCTGAGACCCCTTCCCAGACCATCGACTCACATGGGAGGAGGTTCCTGCCCCAGAGCTGAGACCCTCCCCTCTCCCCTGACTCCCACTCCACATGGAAGGTGCCCTCCTCAGGGAGATCCCTGCCCCAAGACCAAGAATCCCCTCCCCAGCACAGGCAGGGGTGTCCCTGTCCCAGACCTCAGCCCCCCTTCCCAGCCCCCTGCCCCTGACTCACATGGGAGGTGCCCTCGCGGGGGGGTCCCTGTCCCAGGGCGGGGCTGCTCAGGATGGGTGAGTTGGAGGGGCTGCAGAGCTCGGGGAAGGGGTTGGGGATGCTGGGCAGTGACGATGCTCGTGGCTCCTCCTGTGGCAGCTGCCGGCTGCAGGAACAGGGGGATGAGTTCAGTGCCCCCCTGTGACCCCCCTGAGCACTCCCTGCCCCCTCCCCTTAACCCCCCCTGGGCCTCACACCCACCTGCTGCCGTGGATGAAGAGGGGCTGGGAGCGCTTGACCTCGGGCAGCCCCTCGCCCCCATCCCGCTCACCAGGACCCCCATCCTGCTCGGGGGGCTCCCAGAGGCTGCTCTGCTGAGCCCCCCCCTCCATGGCATTATCTGTGGGGAGACAGGGGGGTCTGTTTTGGTCCTTGGTGGGGCCATGGCCGCATTTGGGGGGCCATGGTCAGGTGTGGGCAGCCCACAACAGGCTCCATGTGGGTTCCCACACCTGCCACCCACCCAGGGGTATTTTCCTGGTGCTCAGACAAGCAGAACCCCAGCCCTGGGCGTCTGGCTGAGCCCCAGGTGGCCACCAAGGGTGTCCCAGTCCCCCCAGTCCTGTCTGGGTGCTGGGGGCTGGGGCGTAACACTGATGTTGAGCACAGCCCATTATGAGACCCCCCAAGAATCCCATCCCAGTGGCTGAAGGTCTGGGGCCACTGGGAGATGCTGGGCTGAGCTTTGCCAGGCCGAGCTTTGCCAGGCCGAGCCGTGCCGGCGCCGCGGAGAGAAGGAAGCCGAGCGTGGCGGCGGCGGCGGCTCAGCCCAAACACCTCCTCGGGTCCGGCCAAACCAGTTCTGGCGGCCGCTCCCAGCTCCACCTCACCGCCCTGGCATCCGGGCCCGGGCGGCCGCGCCGGGAGCCCGGGGGCGAGGGAGCCGCCGTGGGAACCGCCGCCAGCCCCCCGCGCTTGGCACTGCCCCGCCGTGTCCCCACCCACGCGCGGTGCCAGCGCCCACGC
>VWYE01011486.1:117932-132887 GCA_013398995.1 Alaudala cheleensis
GGGAGGGGGCCGTGGGAGGGGAGGGGAGGGGAGAGGAGGGGGCAGCAGCGCTGCAGCACAGCCGAGGGATGAATGGAGCCTTTGTGCTGCTGCGGCAGCGCCGTTACCACGTCAACCTTCCGCGGAGGAAGGAACGGGGCCAACTCCGCTCCCGCTCCCGCATCCGCCCCATCCCGGTCCCTCCCCCCGATCCCGGTCCCTCCGTGCGCTCTGCCTTTTGTTCGGGACACCGGCAAGGACACGCAGCTCCACAAATAACTCCTCAGCCCGGGGCAGCTCGCTCCTCCCCGGGGTGGATTTTTGGGTGGTTTGTGGTCGTGCCAGGGGGTTCGGGAGCAGGGAATTGCCCCTCTGGAGCGTTCCCGGGAGCGGCCAGGCACAAAACTTCCCATGCCTCCAACTGGTTTTGGTCACTAAGGAGGATGAAAAAACCTCCTCTCCCCCAGTCCTGCACTCAGAGGTGAAAGCCCTAAGTGAGATCTTAAATAAGAAGAGCTTCCCAAACTCCCACTGGGAAAGGAGGGGGATTTTGGAGTAGTTTAACCCCCCACCTGCCAAACCTGAGTCCCTTCAAGGCAGTGCTTGCTAAGGGGCCACTTCTGTGGCTGCTGGGATCCTGGAGCTGCAGGATGCCAGGGGAGAGGGGAGAGCTGTGCTGGGGACAGGACACAACCACCTCACCCAGGAACTGGCTTTTACCTTCAGATCCGTGTTGAGAATCCAGATGAAGGTGCAGACCTTGGCATTGCTGGGACATTTCAGGACGATGAATCCCCCAGGTCCGTTCTCACCCCTGTGGAGCAAAGCCAAGAGGGTCAGGCTGGAATTCTGGCCGGGATTCTCTGGGATTCACCGCACGGAGCTGAGCCTGGCAGTGAAGGGCAGAGCCCAGAGGGGCAGGAGCAGATGCTGGGAGCCCAGGAAGGTGTGTGCCTTGGCTCCAGGTGCACAAGGCAGCACGGCAGGGCAGCTTTCCCACAGGTGCCTTGGCAGCGCCGGCGCCAGGGCCGGTGGAGCAGCAGCTCTGCCTCTGCATCGTGCCAGCTGCTCCCCACGGGAACCTTCCCCAGGCACAACCCTGAGTGCAAACAAGAGGTCCCAGGCTGCTCTGTGTGCTCAGGTCAGGCTCAGCACTTGTCACTGCAGCCCCCAGATCCTTCCCGGCACCATCTGATCCGTCTCTGAGACGGGAGCTGTGCACACACAGCCCAAATACAGATTTCCCTTCCCTCTTCAGAACACGCTATTTTTGCTGCGTGCGTTCGTTAAAGGATTTTTCCAGGGCCTGAAAGTCCCCAGTTCCTAAATAGACTGAGGCAGCTCCGAGGGCTCTGAGCTAAAATGTCAATTCTTTTAACCAGATTATTGAGAAAACCGAAGTGGGAGCGCGCGGCGGCACAGCTGGGCCCCGGCAGGAACAAGGAGTCCTTGTCTGATGAGCCCAGCCCCACTGGGATCCATCACCAGCCTGTCCCTTTGGAAAGGGAGAGGCCAAAGCCCTGCTAAGATTTTGGGAGCTGGTCCATCCTCCTTTCATCCCTCAGCGCCTCAAATTCGGTGAGTGCGCGGTTTACGAGGAGCAAAAGGCATGTGAGAGGCTGGGAGCCACAGCCAGCTGTTTACTGTCCCTCAGAAAATTCCAGTTTGGGAATTAGCTGTTACATAAACAGGATGTGGGACTGGGATGGGGTTCGTGCTGTTACTGGTCAGCACCTCCACTCCCCCGAGCTGGGAAACGCCCCAGCACCGCTGACAGCGCCGAGACTTTCTTGAACAAAGGGAGACGAACAAGGGAAGCTCCACAAATAGCTCAGCTTCCTGCAAATCCTGCCAGGAAGGCAGCAGGGCTCGCAGCGAAGTGGCTCTTTGCCTTGGAGCTCTGGAGAAGTGCGTGATCCCAGCTAAAAAAACAGCACCTGCCTCTCACCTGACGTACTTGGAGAGCGGAGGCTTCAGGCTGTGCGTGGTCGACATCCCTGAGGAAACGTACCTGTCTCTTCTCCTCTCGATCCGACGCACGTTCACGAAATCCCTGCGCAAAGAAAGAGCTTAAAAACACACCTGGGATGTGCAGGGGGGCAGATCCTGCTCTCTGCTCTGCTGGGAGAGGCTGTGGCAGGGCTGTGTCAACACAGGGACAAAGCACAGCCAAGCACTGATATCTGGGAGCCCGACTGGAGGTTTGGAGCTCTGAGAATCCTGCCAGGAGCGTCTGGAGGAAATTTCAGGGGCTGCTCGCCCTTGGGAGTGTTACCTGCAGAGCCAACCAGCCCTACCACGGTGACAGCAGAGCTCCCAGCAGTCCAGAGCATTCCCAGTGCCCCAGAGGGGTGTCCCCGTGGTTTGGGGGGTGTTTAGGGGCAGTGTGGGATGAACTGACCTTGGGGACACCACCCCGCCGGCAGCTCCGGCCGCCACGTCGTACGAGACGATCGTGTTGTCCTCAACCCGCTGCAAGATCTGGGGAAGGGGCAGGGGAATGAATAAAAACAAGGGAGATTGGCTCTGATTGTGCCTCCAAGCCAAGAGGACACAGCCCCTCCACCAAATCAGTGATCAGACCAGTGAGGCTTTTGGTGCGGAGGGCGACGCGCGGTTGTTCATCCCTCAAGTTTTTTGGTGGGGGGCGGGGGGGGGGGGGGAGNNNGGGGGGGCACAGGTGTCACCTCCACCTCCTCACCACGAGGCCCAGACCCTCCCACCAAGGCAGAGGCAGGTCTGGCTCAGGCCTGGCCCCCGTCCCTGCCCACCTCTGGGGCTCTTGGCCGGGCAGAGGCGCGCAGCCGGCTGCCGCGGGGCGCGCGGAGCGCACGGATGAGCGGCGCAGATTTAACGCCTCGCTGCCTGGGCTCCAGCTCGGCTCTCAGCACGGCCAGCAGCCCGTGTTGGATGGGGGAAGCTCCAGCTCTCCGCTCCAAGGAGCTCCTGTGATTAAGCCATCTTTGTCCGGCACGCTCACCTGGCAAGCTGCCACTGTTCTGTTCCACAGGATCATCTTCTCGGGCTGCAGAATCACCTCCTGGTAAACCATTTCAGGAGAGCACTGCAGGAAAGCCTGAGGACAGAGCCAGAGCTGTCAGCCAGCCCCTCTGCTCTCCCCCCCTTGGGGGAGATTATTTTGAAGGAAAACAGGGCAAAACACAAAGAACAAGTGGGAGAACAGGGGAGGGGAGGGGTGAGGCTGGCTCTGGCTCCCCTGCATGCAAAGCCATGGCTGTCACCCTTCTGTCCCAGTGCTCCCAGGGGGGTCAGGGAGGACACACAGGATTTGGGAGTCACTGGGCTCTGCCTGCCTGCCCCTCTCCACCCTCAGCAGCTCCCCATGCACCATTGCTTGGGGCAGTTGCATTTTTGCCTGTTTTTTTTTTCTTTTTTTTCCCAAGCCATTCCAAGCTCCAGCACGCAGAGCATCCATTTCCCCCCCTCCCCACCCACCAATCCCCACGGGAGCAGGGATCTTCGGAGGCAAACAGCTCATGCAGCAAAGTGGGACCATGCAGCTCGTGCTGGTGAGCACAGAGCTGCTCCACTGGCAGCTCCTGCCAGCGAGGCAACATATGCACTGGAACAAAGAAAAGCCACGGCAGCGCCGACGCTTCATTAAAGCGTGGTTCCCAGCCAAGGCACTCCAGCTTGGGAGAGGGCACGGAGCAAGGCACTTCCGAGCAGCTCTGCCCCCGTGCCAGGCAGCAGCAGACGCACTCTCAGCCCTGGCCTTGCTGGCAATTAGTTCCAATTAGCCTCCTTGGTCAGATTAGTCCGAGATGCTGGGGTTGGAAGCGAGTCTCGCAGTCACCTGCTCCCGGTTCTGCCACGGTCTGGGGCTCTGGGTGTTTACTGGGGAGTTTGTCTGCAGGCCAAGGGGTTTTCCTGGAGAGGTTCCCTAGTGCTGTTGGTCTGTCTCAAGCACGGGGAGTGTGTGTTCTGCAGCTTGACCTGGCCTGAAAGCTGAGCCCTGGCACTTCCCTCCCATGCCAAAGAGACCAAAGGAATCAGCCCCAAGGGTGTTCTTACCTTTAAAATAAAGGTCTTGCCGTGGAAAGGGATTTCAAAAGTGTAAACAACATCACCAAAGTCCTGTGCAAGAGATGAGACAGTTGTATTATCAGTAGAAGGGATTGTTTCTATTTAGGGTGAACTTTGCTAAAACTCCTGTCACCCCCTGCAGCCCCCAATCACCCCCTGCCCCCCCACCCCGGGCACATCTCAGTTGGCCGTGCCTGAATTTCCATCAACAAAACAATATCCAGAGAGGCAGCAGGGGATGAGACAGAAAAAGAATCCGCCCCGTGCCAGGCTGCAAACCCCACGTCAAGGTCACATTCTCTTTGTAGCAGCACCGGGGTGCGAAGGGGGTTCGCTGCCAGCTCTGCTGGTGTTACCTACAGCTGAGAGGAGCCTCCCCTGAGGGGCCAGGGATGGGCAGATGAAAACCTTTCATCGTTAGCCCTGTGTTAAACTCTGATTAGTCTATTTAAATCCATCCCCCTTTGGAAAAAGAAAACAATCTGCCCAGCTAGTTTGGCATCAGACAAAGGATCACTTGACAGGGGAATTTGAAACACCAGATGAGACAGCAGTTTGCAGGATTCACACCCCCCCCCCAGTCGTGTTTCCAACCTCATGGAACAAGGTTGGGTTTGGGGGGCAAACCTCTCTTCTTTCTCTCCACTATGCAGAGAGAGAAAAGAGCTCTGTGCACCCCAGAAAAGTCTGGAGTGGGCAGAGCCACATCCCAAATTTAAACCCCAGCACCCACCCAGGTTCCAGGTGCTGGGGAAGGGGGACACCAGTGGTTTTGGGGGTGGGAAGAGCAGTAAGTGCCCCACATGGGCTGAGACTCCAGTTTGGGCCCCCAGCAGGCTCAAAGGCACCTGGCCACGGAGCAAGGGCAGGGCTGGAGCTGTGGGATCAGCATTCCCCTGCTCTGCATCCCAAAGGTGAGCCCCTGGACAGAGGGAGGAAGGGAAGGGCCCTCTCTTGTCAAACTGCAAGGCAATTAAACGTCTAATTAAATAAGAGGGGATTTTACATTTAACTGAACTGGAATAGGTTCCTAATTCAATCAGGTAATTGTAACGCTTGTTAATTTTTCATGGCGCAAGGAGGTTTCCAAAGCCTCGTTTGTCCCGGTTTTTGCTAAGCCATCCATGCCCTCTGCCAGCTGGGGAGGGAAAAAACCACACTTGCATTGTTCTTCTCGAACTTCCAGTTCTCCTCCTGGGCGAGGATTTGGTCCACAACCTCCATGGCCTCTTTGCCTTGTCGGACATACTCCTTTTCCTGGGAAAGAAAGGAGGGTTTCATGAGCTGGGCGTGCAGGCAGCTCGAGGAGTGTGTGTGTGTGTGTGTGTGTGTGTGAGGCTGCTCCCCCCCTCCTCCCTGGCCTGGCAGAGGGAAAGGGGATCAGAAATCTCTTAATTTGGGTCACAGAGGCCTCATTTTGGAGCTCCAAGTCACGCTCCCCACCCTGGCTGGGATCCACACACCAGCTGCTCCTGCCTTAGCAGGAGGGTTTCCAGCAGGCAGAGGGCTCTGGGATGTGCAGCTTCCTTCCTGGAGGAGCCAGAACTGGGGCTGAACAGGAGCAGGATCTCGTGGAAAGCTACACAAAGGCTGTGCCCAGCCAGGTTTTAGGGAGGTCAAGGGCCACCCCTCATGCCAAGGGGACAGGTGAGGTGATGGCCATCCCAGAATGTGACCAAAAGATGGGAGAAGGGAGAGGGACAGGCAGGAGCAGGGCCAGAACACATCCCTGTGGGATGCTGCAGGGAAGAGCACACAGCTCTAGGGAAATGGGACAAAGCTGGGGGGCTCAGACCACCCCTCCTGCAGTGACCACAGTGTCACCAGCCCTGTGGCACAGGGGAGGCTCAGCCACATGTCCCCAGAGCTGAGGGGTCTGGAATGGGGGGCAGCAGAACCTGATGGCACCACAAGACTGGGGAGACTCCCAGATCAGCCTGGAGCTGAGGGCAGGGCCAGGCCCTGTTTACCTGAGTTGTCAAGGCCTTCCTCCCCACACCTTCTTCATCAGACTCGTTGTCTGAGCCTAAGGGGAAGCACCAATTAATTCACAGTTAATGAACACCTGATTTGTACCACCTCCCTCCCTCCTCGTGGGGGACAGTGTCTGGTCCCTGTCCTTCACCCAACAGGAAGGGCTGTCAGTGAGGATGACTCCTGTCTCCCTGAACACCTGCTTGGCTCTCCACAGGGCTGAGCTCATCCCGGGTGTCAGCTTTACCAGGAACAGTTTTCCAGAGGGCTGAGCTCATCCCACGTGTCAGCCACACTGGAAAAACTGCTCTGGAGAACTGGGCTCATCCCGGGTGTCAGCTACACTGGGACAACTATTCCAGAGGGCTGAGCTCATCCTTGTGTCAGCCACACTGGGACAAGTGCTCCAGAGAGCTGGGAAAAGTGTCCCAGAGAGCTGAGCTTGTCCTGGGTGTCAGCTACACTGGGACAAGTGCTCCAGAGAGCTGGGCTCAGCTACACTGGGAAAATTGTTCCAGAGGGCTGGGCTCAGCCTGGGTGTCAGCCACACTGGGAAAAGTGTTCCAGGGAGCTGAGCTTGTCCTGGGTGTCAGCTACACTAGGAAAAGTGTTCCAGAGGGCTGGGCTCATCCCCAGTGTCAGCTACACTGGGACAACTATTCCAGAGGGCTGAGCTCAGCCCACGTGTCAGCCACACTGGAAAAACTGCTCTGGAGAACTGGGCTCATCCCGGGTGTCAGCTACACTGGGACAACTATTCCAGAGGGCTGAGCTCATCCTTGTGTCAGCCACACTGGGACAAGTGCTCCAGAGAGCTGGGAAAAGTGTCCCAGAGAGCTGAGCTTGTACTGGGGGTCAGCTACACTGGGACAAGTGCTCCAGAGAGCTGGGCTCAGCTACACTGGGAAAATTGTTCCAGAGGGCTGGGCTCAGCCTGGGTGTCAGCCACACTGGGAAAAGTGTTCCAGGGAGCTGAGCTTGTCCTGGGTGTCAGCTACACCAGGAAAAGTGTTCCAGAGGGCTGGGCTCATCCCCAGTGGCAGCTACACTGGGACAACTGCTCCAGAGAGCTGGGCTCAGCTACATTGGGAAAAGTGTTCCAGAGGGGTGAACTTGTTCTGGGTGTCAGCTACACTTGGAAAAGTGTTCCAGAGAGCTGGGCTTGTCCTGGGTGTCAGCCACACCAGGAAAAGTGTTCCAGAGGGCTGGGCTCATCCCCAGTGTCAGCTACACTGGGACAACTGTACTGGGACAACAACAGAGAGCTGGGAAAAGTGCTCCAGAGGGCTGAGCTTGTCCTGGGTGTCAGCTACACTGGGACAACTGCTCCAGAGAGCTGAGTTCATCCTGGGTGTCAGCTACATTTGGAGAAGTATTGCAGAGGGCTGAGCTCATCCCTGGGGTCAGCTACACTGGGAAAAGTGTTGCAGAGAGCTGGGCTTGTCCCAGATGTCAGCTACACTGAGACAACTGCTCTGGAGAGCTGAGCTCATCCCAAGTTTCATCTCCACCAGGACAAATGCTCCAGGAGGCAGAGCTCATCCCAGGTGTCAGCCACATCAGGACAATCCAGCTGAGATGTCCCCACGCCCATGGCAGCAGCTCTCCAGTGCTGGCACAGGGCAGTGACACCAGCCCTTATCCTCGTTCACCTGTGACCACCTCACCCCAGGGCAGCATTTTCCAATCACACAGCTCAGAGTATTTAATCCCAAGCCCACACAAGGCTCCAGTTCCTCACAGAGCTGCAGCTCACAGGGCTGAGGGTGGCTCTGATAAAAAGGTGCCACAAGGAGAGTGTGGCAGTGCCATCCCTGCCCAGGTGCAGGCACACAGAGGGGACCCTGTTTTGCAGTGTCACTTCTTGGAAGCTCTGCCAAGGGTTGGGATAACGAGGCAGAGCTCAGGGAAGAGCTGGTGCAGGTGAGGAATTCCATGGTGGGATGAGCACAGAGAGTGAGGTGATGGCACAGGTGACCTTACCTGCAAAGGACTCAGGTGGGGAGTAGAACTGTCCCTCGGAGAGGGCTCGGGGGTACAGCAGTGGCCTCGAGGCTGCAGCCTGGGCTGCCAGGAACCCTGGGAATGGGAGCACAAGGATTTAACACCTGGCAGGTGCTGGGACCTGCCCAAACACCCTCTTGTTTCCCATGTTTTCCCATGTATTTTCCCACTGACACCAGCCAGCCTCAGCTCCTGCTGCCTCATCTTTTGTCTGAGATGTTTTATCTGCCCCGGAGATCAATGGGCTCTTCTGCCTGTCAAATAATCCAAAGGCGATTAAGCATCTAATTAAATAAGAGCTTCCCCTGGAAGCAATTTGGAACCTGAGCCTAATCCAATAGAGGCATTAAACACTTGATCATTTTTCAACTTAAAGCCTCCTTGCAAGACCCAAACATCCTCTGGTGCTTTCCAGTCAGAGCATTTCTGACTCAGCCCCGCCTGACAAATGCCCCCCTTTTAGTTTGGTGCCACTTCCCAACCAGTGGCTCCTGGGAGAGGGACAAACTCCTTGAGCTGCCTCAGGAATGGGCAGCTATTCCAGACCAGCTCCCTAGAAGGATCCTGGAAGTTACAGGGTGATGTGTGAAGCATGAGGTCAGCCCCAATCCCTGCTCAGTGTGACCTCAGAGACCACAGGCCACAGAATTTCACACCCCATAACTCACCCTGTGCCACAGAATGTGTCTGGGACTCCAGCAGCCCTCTTGGAAAGGGTTCCAGCCAGATCCAAACACAGATATCAGGGACAGGGAGTCCAACACTCTGCCTGGCATTTGCCTCCCTGCTTCCAAACACTTTCTCCCATGCAGAGCTGAGCTCTGTCTCCAGCACGTCTGGCTGCAGGACCCAGCCATTGGGAAATCTGGCACATTTTTCTCCCCTCAATTAAAAGATGCTTTTTATAATCTGGTGTTTTCTTCCCCTGAAGGGACTTGTTGACCATAACAGAACTGAGTCAGGCACTTCCCATCCCAGCTGATGGCTAGATCCTTTTTCCAGAAATGTCAGCTCAAGGTGCTGCCAGAGCAGCAGCAACCCCAGCCTTGGTTGGATTTGTCCAACTCCTACCAGAGAAGAGCAGAAACACTCACATCGTTCCTCTTCTGCTTCCTGAGTGAGGACTTTAAAATCCAGGAACCAGGTCTCCAGCCAAGCAATGACAAACGAGACAATGGGAAGCAAATACCCAAAAGCCCCTTTGGTCAGAAGCTGTGTGGGAAGAAGCAGAAAGCAAAGGGAATGACCCAAACAGGGAATAAAACAGCATTGAGAAACCACAAAGCGACTTCCAGCGAGCCCAGGGAAACCAACCTCGGAGAGGATGACCTTCACAATCAGGAAGGCACTGGATACCAGTGTGGTGACCTGAAAGAGAAATGGGCAGAGCTCAGATGCCTGGGAAGTGGCAGGAGGAGAGGGAAAACCCCCCCAGAGGAAAGGCAGGGGGGGCCTCCTTACCGCGATGACCCACCAGTGGCGCAGGCGCACGACGGCGTAGCCCAGGAGCAGCACGAGGAAACGAAACAGAGCCAGGAGCTGCAACAACAAACACCCAGCAACACCCTGTCACTGCCCCTGTGCCTCTGCCAGCTGCTTGGGAGGGCAGGGACAGCTCCTGGGGAACGGATGGGGTCAAGGCTGCACCAGGAGGGATTCACCGAGGTGGGCGAGGGGAGAGCCCAGACCCTCCTGGCCACACTGAGCCCTGCAGGAGGCTGAGATACTCACAAAGATATCAAAGAAGGAGGTCTTGAATTTGTAGTTGATGATTTCATCCTTCAGGTTCTGCTTGATGCCCACCTTGGTCTGAGGGAGACAGGGAAGCAGGAAGTTGTTGAGTGCACTGATAAGGAACGAATGGGGGAAGGAGCCAAGCAGTGCCTGGGGTTATGGCCAGCTCAGGGAATGCACCTGGAATACAAATGGTCCCACAGGCCCAGCGTGGGCTCCTCTGCCAGCACAGGACCAGGGAAGAGCCCACAGCACATTTCCTGCCTGGATTCACACCATGCTTCCCCCTGGGATTCACAGTGAGGAGCATGGGTGGGGCAGGGGGGCCATTAAACACCTTTAGGTGGTGATTTCCAACACCCGAATTCTCAGCTCAGCACAGCCAGTGCCACCAGCTCCTCACAGCCTGGAGCCCCTGGGTGGACACCTGCCACTGCTGCCCACCTCGTCCAGGTGGCAGATTCCAGAGGAATGGGAGGAAAAAATGGAAAACCACAGGGAAAATGTTCCTCAGGAACCTTCACTAATGCACTGAGCAACTTCCTGTGGGGGATCTCAGGGTCACTGAGGACCTGGGGGGATTTAAGGATCCTCCTCATGCAAAGCACTGAGGGGTCCCTTCTTCCCTCCAGCTGGCTTCCCACAGCTCACAGCAGTGCTCCAGGAAATCTGATGGAAGAAGGGAAGCAGCAGGATCAAACGTGCTGGCAAAGGGGAAGAGGGAGGAGAGGGGGGACACACAGCCACGGGCTGCAAGGGAATCTGAGAGAGGCAAAAACACCCTCTGGGACTGACAGGAGCGTGGAAAAAGCTCATCCCCAGCTAATCCAGGCTCTGACAGCCCTGGTCCTTTGGCCACCATAAATCCTGGGAGCCTGGAATGGCTGTTTGTGAGGAAGTGGAGGGCTCAGGTAACTGGAACAAATGCTTCACCTTTAGGCTATGGCTTTGGACTGGGCCCAGCTGGCTGGGAGCTGGCAGAGCCAGCAGCTGCTGGATGGGCTGTGAGGAACAAGCTGCTGGATCTCAGGCCAGTCCTTGGCAGCCAGGGTGTCCTGGCACTCCAAGGGCAGCCACTGGGAAAGCATCCCTCTGGGTCAGGGCTCTGGCTTAAAACCCAGGGAGAGGGAGGCAACAAGAGGGGGGTGAAGCTGGGCTGTGCCTCCAGTGGCCATAGGACTCAGCCAGATTGGCCACTGAGAACCTCTTCCACCCCTCCCTGGCTCCAAGGGATGCTGCAGGAAGGAGGAGACACAGGGAGAGGTTTTTGGGGGGTGTGAGGAAGGAGCTGGTGGGTGCCAGCCCCTGGCAGAGGGATGTCCCTGAACTCCAAGGGCAGCACAAGCAACCACTGGGATTGGGAAGGGATCACTCCAGTCTGGGATGGGGCTAAATACACAACAAAGGGGCAAAGAGAGGGGCTTAAAACCCAGGGAGAGGGAGGCAAAAAGAGGGGGGTGAGGCTGGGCTGTGCCTCCAGCTGCCCTGTGGCCATAGGTCTCAGCCCAGCTTTGCTCAGTTGCCACTGAGAACCTCTTCCACCCCTCCCTGGCTCCAAGGGATGCTGCAGGAAGGAGGAGGCACAGGGAAAGGTTTTTGGGGGGTGTTTCTGGTGGATGGGCTGTGAGGAAGGAGCTGGTGGGTGCCAGGCCCTGGCAGAGGGGTGTCCCTGAACTCCAAGGGCAGCACAGGCAACCACTGGGATTGGGAAGGGATCCCTGCCAGTCTGGGATGGGGCTAAATACACAACAAAGGGGCAAAGAGAGGGGCTTAAAACCCAGGGAGAGGCAGGCAAAAGGAGGGGGACAAAGCTGGGCTGTGCCTCCAGCTGCCCTGTGGCCACAGGACTTGGGCCAGCTTTGCTCAGTGGCCACTGAGAGCCTGATCCCCACAGCCCAACTCCATGGGATGCTGCAGAAAGGACGAGACACAGGGAAAGCTTTGGGTGATGGCTTGGGGAGGGTTGTTTTAGAAGAAAACACAGGCAGATGAACCACCTGAGGCACCTCCCTGGCTCTGAGAGCACCCAGCCTGCACAATTACGGTTTGCTTTTAACGAGGGGCAATTTGCTCAGCTTATCTCACAGCGAAGGAAACGGTTAGATCAAAAAAAAAAAAAGAAGAAAAGGAAAGGAAAGGCATTAGTCATGATATCAAACCGTTGCTCTTCATAACCAGGCAAATAAAGTGCTCTAATGGCTTTAAATATGCAGCATCTCAGCTCGGGGGCCCAAATATCAGCACTTAGTCACTCATTAATGGCTACCTGCATGGGCCCACGCTCAGCATCACCCAGGTGACCGTGCCAGGATTATCTCCTGGGGGCTGGAATTCCAGCACCTCTCCCCTGAGAGCACTGGGACAAGGGCAGGGGGGGGCCGGGGTCCAAGCTGGGAGGGCAGGACACCGTCGGCATGGCTGGAATGCTGGCTGGGAGATGGTTTTTCCTAAGGGGGGGCAGGGAGCAGGGGGCTGTGGGCAGGGTGAGGAGCTGCTGGCCAGGACGGTCGGTTAAGTGCAGACACCCAGAGATAAGGAGGGCAGAGATAAGAGCTGCTGAGGGAGCAGAAGGATTCGGTGCTGATAAATGCAGGCCAGAGCCCAGGGTCTATCTGTTCATCTCTGGTGTTCCAGGGGAGGACATGGAGTACCTGAAACCGGCCAGGGCCGGTTCAGGGGAAATAAAAACAAAATATAGCCCAGGGAGCGATTTGGACTCGGTGGGGCTGAGGTAAATAAACTGGATTTTCCCTGTGATTGCAACACAGAGCAAACACAGCAGCCTGTGAGTCGCTTTGGAGGGAACCAAACCACTCACATCCCCCTCAACAATCCCTTGGGAGGTGGAGCAGCACCTCCAGCTTCCCAAAGCAGAGATTAGCAGCAGAATTTTGGGATCAAAGCCCCTGGAGGATCCTCCCCTGCTCTTCTGATGCTCTGAAAACAAGGCAGCAGCAAAGCCAGGGAGGAGCTTTGCATCGGGCCAGGGGAGCAGGAGGGGAATTTGGCTCGACTTGGCGATTCCAGGGGCCCTGGATCTTGTTACAGCACAACAAAGGGACGGTGTTAACAACCCTGGACAGCCCCGACAAAGCCCCTGAGGCAGGAAACGAGCTGGACTTTAGTTTACACTAAAGAACAGCGGCTCCTTGGCCAGCGCTGGGAACAGCAAACAAAGCTCTGTCCCGGCAGTGCAGGAACAGAGCAATTAACGGAGGGAACCGAGTTTAAAAAGGGCAAAGATTCCCGGGTTTGCTTCCTCCCCGACTCACATTCAGCTCGATGATCCACAGCAGGGAGATGAAGAGCAGGTCGAAGGTGACGAAGAGGCAGAAGGTCCTCCTCACATCCGAGATGGCTTTTCTCTTCTCCGGGGAGAAGAAGTACGGGGAGAAGCCCTGGCTCTGGGAGAAGGAGGAGCTGATGGAGGCGATGGCTGGGAGGCTGCGTTCCAGGTCGTGCTGCAGGTCCGTGGGCTTGCTCATCCTCCGGGCTCGGCTCCGGGGACATCGGCAGCGTCACCTGCGGGGACACGCCAGGGGCACCCTCAGGCCTCAGCCACACCCCTGCTCCTGTCCCGATCTGAGGGCAAATAACCCCGGGAGCAAATCAGGAATTTGTCCCTGTGAGGGTGCTCAGGCCCTGGCACAGGGTGCCCAGAGAAGCTGCCCCATCCCTGGAAGTGTCTGTGGCCAAGTTGGATGGAGCTTGGAACAATCTGGGAGAGTGGAAGGTGTCCCTGCCCAGAGCAGGGGATGGGACTGGATGGGTTTTAATGCCATGGCAGAAGGAAAAGAGGATCCAAAGCCCGTGGAGATGCCAAGGCAGCAGGGAAAGGAGCTGCAAACCCCATGAAAATGTTGTGGAAGAACCCTGTGGACGGGTCTGAGGATGTTTTGGGAGCACTCCCTGAAATCATGGAGCCACCCCACCCTTCCCTCTGTGGGGAAGGCAAAGCCTTGGGAGCCAGACATCCCATTGGAACAGATCCCAACCTGCACAGCCAGGAGAGAACCCTGGGCCCAGTGCCCAACTGGGCCAGGCAGAGCAGCAGGGAGGCAGCAGAGAAGGAGCTGTTCCATATCCCTGTGTCTGGAGGCAGCAGGGAAGGAGCTGCTCCATGTCCCTGTGGCAGGAGAGAAGCAGGGAAGGAGCTGCTCCATGTCCCAGGATCAGAGAGGCACCAGGGAAGGGAGGAGCTGCTCCATATCCCAGGATCAGGAGACAGCAGGGAAGGAGCTGCTCCGTGTCCCAGTGGCAGCAGGGAAGGAGCTGCTGCTCCATATCCCAGGATCAGGGAGGCAGCAGGGAAGGAGCTGCTCTGTGCCCCAGTGTCAGAAGGGAAGCAGGGAAGGAAGGAGCTGCTCCATGTCCCTGTGGCAGGAGGGAAGCAGGGAAGGAGCTGCTCCATATCCCAGGATGAGGAAGCAGCAGGGAAGGAGCTGCTCCATGTCCCAGGATCATGAAGCAGCAGGGAAGGGAGGAGCTGCTCCGTGTCCCTATGTCAGGGAGGTAGCAGGGAGGAGCTGCTCCGTGTCCCAGTGGCAGCAGGGAAGGAGCTGCTCCATGTCCCAGGATCAGGAGGCAGCAGGGAAGGAGCTACTCCGTGTCCCAGGATCAGTAGACAGCAGGGAAGGNNNGCAGTAGACAGCAGGGAAGGAGCTGCTCCGTGTCCCAGGATGAGGAGGCAGCAGGGAGGGGAAGGGAGGAACTGCTCCGTGTCCCAGCCCCGCCTGGCAGTGCCGGGCACACGATCCCGGCACGAGTGAGGTGTTGGGAAGGCCAGGGCTGTTTTCCTGCAGCTGTGCCAACCATTGTATGGAAATTTTTCCTCTCCGTCAGCGCAGCACAAGGAGGCCCCTGTGGGAAGGGAGCGTGACGGGAGCAGGGGGGGGACAAACACGGAACGAGGATCCCAAAACAGGTCGGGCCAGGGATCTGTCAGCCCCGGCCCCGCCACCTCCGAGTCACCCACGGCAACGGCACAGCCTCCTGCTCGAGGATGTTTTGCCTCCAAAAAAAAAAAAAAAAACCCGCCCGGGATTGTGGTGTGAGCTCCTGCCTCAACAGTTCTGTGCCAGATCCCTGCGAGGTTTGTCCACCACAGATCCCAACTCCTGCCACCCAGGAGGCTGCAGCATCCAGGGAAAAAGGTCACGAGGTTGTGCCCAGGTCTGCGGGAAGTGAAAATCCCAAGGAATGCGAAGCCATTCAGGA